>CAOJBJ012156612.1:0-14683 GCA_948291685.1 Euphorbia celastroides | reverse complement strand
TACAAAAATCATGACATGTTCCCCGAACCCTTCTCTGGTTACATTTTTAGGGTTTTCTTAATTGACCTGTAATAATTGAATTAAGTGGCGACTCCTAAACACCAGGCTTCATTAGAGGTCTAACTTGGTCTAAAACCAGTGAGCATTTGCATTTGCATTTGCATTGAATCGTCATGTTCATCAATTTGGCGACCACGCTCACAATAAGTTAGCTATTTTTTTGGCCAAAGTTCAGAAAGGTGTCGAATCTGCCATGCATTAGAATTCTAGGTTAAAAGGAGTTATAAAAATTATAGAAGTCTATAGGTTTTATAATTCACCTTCTAATTGAACTCTAATTTGTTTTGGATTCTTAAATTATCTTTTAATTATCTATGTATTTTATATTTATCTCTTAATAATCCTTGTTAATCCTATCATTTGTAATTATCTTGTAACAACTTATATATATCTCTTTAGGTTGTAATTAAATGTCAACAATTATCACTTAGGATTAGGATAAAGCATAAATTGAATTGTAAAGATAATCATTTTAGATTTAGGATAATGAATTTGTGATAATTATTGGATTAAATTCAAACTATCTTCCGGAGAAATTCTGTCAACAAAGTGATAAGAGCTTAAGGAGGCTGGTTTTTAAGTGGGACTGTTGTGACCTCGCTAACTTCCTGGGAATTTCCTTTGAGAAGCAAACTCTAATCGAATAATAACTCTCTAGACTTAGGATTCTATTGTAATAAAAACTTCTCAAGTGTAGGATTCCTATCCTAACTCTGATTCATAAATCATGTAAATCATCGAACACTTTGGTTGAGATTATGGAACTAATGAACACGATGCATAAACCCTAGGTTAGACTATAGGCAATTAAATCAACGATTCTTTTAGTTTGTCACGAATGGAAGAAATAGGAAAGTCATCTGGACCTAATCTCTGGTTAAGTGTTGTTGAGTCCTCTCAGGAGGGTTTGACGACATTTGTTTTTCTTAAATTCCCGATAGAGCTGAATCGGGTGGCAACTCCAACAATTAATCCGAGCTTAGGCTCGAGGTAATTTTAAATTTGATTTTCAAAGTTTGTTTTAGACCCATAGTCCCTAGAAATCGGTCAGCTCAGTCAGAATGTGGGAAATCAGTAGGAAATGAATGGAATTATCGGAATTAACACCTATCAGAAAGGTTGCTCGCTCACACTAGGGTTTTAAAAATGTTATTAAAGGGGGTTATAAAAGCTTTCTGTTTGAAACAAGAAATGAGAATTGGAGCCTGTGTATATTCTTGAAAGGATTGGACATGGTCTCTAGCTCTAATGGGGTACCTCTCCTACCTGGGAGTATGCATCGGCAACTCGACTCTAAGTATTGATGTTTCACTATGGACTACTTGATTTCTAGTTTGGGAATTGGATTCCACATATGGATGTATAACACAAGGAATAAGTTGTTGAGTTAAGAAAGGTATTTAGGTGAGATAATAAAATAACACCAAGATAATAAAAACCCTTCTTGGATAAATATTAATCCAATATTAGTCTTTCATACCTAGAAACAGGTTAAACATTTCATCATCGGGATGGGTAGACCGTGCTCAAAGTTTGCCCCTCTCACGCAGAACTTTTAATGAAAGACAATTAAAAGTTATGATGTGCGACTAGTGAATGCGGTCGAACTGCGGAACAAAACAGCTCTGAAAACAATTTTTGAAAAGAAAATTTCTAAAGCAGATAAATCATCAAAATCTGCTAGGGATTGTGCATTTGTTGCTCCTCTATGGATCCGTGCAATTTTGAAAATTTTCCGCTGGGGGATAAAACATTTGTTTCCTTGGGAAACGTGAAGTGATCCAATTCAATGGGGAGTTCGGTCGCGACATTCAATAGAGTTGGTCTTGCCATGGATCCATACTTGAGGTTTTTGACAATTTTCTAGTGGGGCTATGAGTTGATCAATTTGTGATTCGAACTCGAAAAGCACACCGCCAGGGTTATGCATCAGTAACATTTTTGGAGAATGTAATTTTTGAAAATTTTTGTCCACCTATCTTTGAAAAACATTATTTCATGCATGGATGAAAAATTTGGGCATCGGGGATGTCCCGAGAAATTAATTTTCGCAATAAAAATGGCAATCAATGAAATTTACTTCATCGTGCCATCTAGCCGATCAGCTAGTTCACACTTTTACCTAATTGGCTGAGAAAGTGACCGTTACCGTAACGGTAATTTCGGGGTGTAATCTAACAATGGGCTAGATTGCAAACTCTATATATTTGGCCGAAAGCTTTCCTTTTTCTCAACCAATTCTCATTCTTCTCATTCTCCATTATGTTCTTGCGTCCTTTGCTTTCTAATTCCGAGTTCCAATGGCATTTTCATCCTCTTTTGGATTTTTCCTTCAATTTTTAATTACTTCCATGTGGCTAAAACTCTCCAATTTACAGGTCGAAAGTCTGCCTTCCGACTACGAGATCGTCGAGGTGCTTGCTAACAGGGAGATGGTTGCAATTCCCGTTCAGTCCGTTGCGGCTCGTTATGGCATGCCTCCAGGTCGAACATATCAAAACATCGCGGTGGGTGAGTATATTCTAGAGGCACTTGACCACTTGAGGCATCTTTCTTCACAACCGGTAAGTTCAATTTTTCTCAACAATTTCATTTCAATTCAATGCATTTTAGGAAAATCTTTAGGATTTAGAAGCATTGGAAAAAACATAGATTGAACCCTTAGATCCATCTTGAGGAAAGTAGCCTTTCTTGGAAAATAGCTTTTGAAATGCAATTTTTTAGGAAAACAGCATTTGAACGGCAATGACAATCTTGAACAATAACTAGGTTTTTAGGAAAATTTTCAATATTTGCGAAATTATACATACTTATAGAACCTTTATAGAAAAACATAGTTTTTTGAGAAAACTATAAGATTTCTATAGAAACTATTTTTGAAAATTCATTTTTATCCTGAAATGCATTGTCAATATTTTTGCTAAGTATAAATTAAATGTACCAGATTGCGCACTACAAACCGGGGAACATCTAGGAGCCGCACAAGTGGTATAGAAAGCTTAGCCCCAGTGCGAGGGTCATTGTTGATGAGACTTTTCTCGGGCGGTTCATGCAGTTTACAACCAGAGACGTGGGTATTGATTGCTCCAAACATACCATTGAAGACATTAGGAAAGCATTGTTCATAGCCATATTGTCTTCTGAGTTGATCTGGTTAATAGAACGTCACCTCTGAGAATCCAAATAGGATAACCCCATGGTTCTCCATCTCCACGACAACACGATGAATGTTCAACCAAGGGCATACCTAACAATGTCATCCATGGGAAAATTCTGAAGGGGAGCATGCCAACCGCGAACTAACCGAGTTTGGAAACCGCTATCCTTCAAACTTTGGCTGAAGTACTGAGAAAGATTGTACTTACGCCCCAAAGGTGGAGAATAGATGCCAAGTTTCTCATGTAGCCATAGCTGCAAAATGTGGCATTGTGAGCCAAAGTGTAATGTCAAAATTAGAAACCATTTCTACCTGGAGAAGTATCTTGCTCCTATAATCCAAAAAAATGTCATCATTATGAATGGAATCTAGATAAAGCAAGGTGTCATCCAAAGCGATGCTAGCTACGGATTTTCTCGATCTCATTTGTGCAAGAACGGGAATAACTTCGAAGCTGTAGGTGTCTCCACCTGTCTCACACAAAAAACATCCAAATATCAAGAAGGTGAAGGTCCTTACCCAACTCTCCTTATTCAGAGATAGTGTTTGGCAAACTTGAAGAGCTCCTCTCAGGTTAAGGCCAGAATCTTCATTCACCACAAGACTTTTAAGTTGCCCGCGTAGCTTGAAAAATTCCCTGGCTCACAAAAAGACCGATTGTGGAACCTAGGAATGACAATGTTACCATTCCAAGGAATGTTCAGAATTGCTTCGAAATCTTCCAACATTGGACACAACTTGAAGAAAATTTTTGTTTGGCAGAATTTGGGAAAAAGTTTGCATATTCCATAAGCCATATAGCTCGACATGATGCCAGTCTTGATCGGAAACCGTTGCCAGAAAGTCCTTCACTTTAGTGACTAAGACAGACATCTTATTTGCTAAAAAGTAGAAGAGAAATAAAAAAGAAGAAGCATAAGTGTGTGAAGAAATGTTTTGGGTGCACCCCTATTTATAGAAGAATTGTCACAAGATGGCCAAATTGCAATCGAGCTGATTGGCTGGATTACACTCATGACAAGACATCACATGAGTTAGATCATGTCCTCGGCTCGCAGCAAAACGTACAGAAAAAGTTTCTTGAAAGTGGAAAAGGTCGTGTGGCCAGTTTCTTAAAGAAGACAAATAATTCCTTCAATATCTAGATGCAAGAGTAATCCCAATGGAAAGGAAAGGTTCTTTTCATAAATTGAGAAAGTGTTCATACAAGCCTAATGATTAAAAAGAAAATGGTTGCGCAGAGCCAGAAAGCTACTTGAAGAAGCCACCATCGTCTGGAAATGGAGGATGATCAAAGTCATGGAAAGGGAAACCTGATCGATAGGCGAGTTGCATTTCCTCAAACCGATATGTCATGTCCCGAAGCCGATCTTGAAACACATTGCATTGCATTTAGCTTTTTTATTTTTGCATATACATGTTGATTGCAAGTAAAAGTACTTACCACCATCGCGTGATTGCTCGACGTCCACTGTGTAATAGTTGAATGCAGCATTCCTCCATCTATCCAGCTATCATCCATGGGAACCTGAAGTAAACCAAATGGTCATTAAGTATAAGAATCATTATTGGAATTGAAAGTTACAATCAAGATTGCTTACATGGATAGTGTTCACTAGATCAAATCCAATGTAAAAAGGCGCAGTGGTCGCCAATGTCGGGTACTGTGAGAGGAGCTCACTCCCATAAATCATGAACAGAATCGGACCACTACCATAGTCCTGATGTCCCTCCACTACTGTCTGAGGTGCTGGGGTTGTACTAGAAGAATTTCCTCCTCTCCTCTTTTGAATCTGCTTACCCTGTAGATTAAAGTCAGGAAAAGAAAATGGAATGAAAGAATGAAAAAGAGACCTTACCGACGTACCATACAGGAAGTCTCACCCTCACCAGCACCACTCTGACCACCTGGACGACTTTGGCACCCTGTCCTCCAGCACCGGGATCGTCACCAGCATCACCCTCATCCACACTACTCACAATGTCAGCAAACGAGTTCTCCATAGGAAAATCAAGAAGAGCCTACTGACAGAACACATCATAAGATGGGTAACAAGGGGAAACCTCTACTCTCCTACCACTCGAGTAAAAGCGAGCTGCGGTAGATGAGTCTGGAGCAATTTGGATCGAAAAATCATCCCTCATCAACAAGGCAAGGTCGCCATGAGCCAATTTAGGTCAGAACACCCACCTAGGAACTTGAGGAGGAGCCCTTCAAGGGCCGTCAGTGTTGATCCTCACGTGCTCCCCGAGGAACCACTCGATGGAGCGGTTATTGCTCAACAGAAGACATCGATCCATGAAAGGCAAATGCGCCATCATCTCAACACTCCAAGTATCCACTGGACCCTAATGATTGTCCAAAATCTGCAAAAAAGCCAATGAATAAGTCAAACTCAATTGAAAAAGCAGAAAGGCATAACTGCAATGAAAAGAATCGTACTATGTCTCGAGTAATGGTCCGAAAGCGGTCAATGAAATGAAGGCACTTAATGGCCTCCCACTTCTGATAAAATAAGGGATAACAAGGAAACTGATCCAATCCGAACCTGTCCCTCGCCTCAGAGTGGTGATGATCCTCTTCTCAGTGATCCAGATCTGCAAAAATGAATGAAAATGAGGAAAAGTCAAAAAAGAAAAGAGAGAAGCGAAAAGACAACTCAAAAAAGTTGAAGAGTTACCTTCACTATTGTTTGGCAACCCTGGAAGTACAAGTTGTGCAATCGAGCAACAATGTCCAAGGGAAAGTAACTCTGAGCCAATGCTCTACCCCAAGCCAAGTCATTGAATTGACTAAGGTCGATCAAATAAGGAAGTAGACTCATGTTGAGCTGAGATGATCCAGTCTGAAAGAACAGCTAGGTCATAGCATAGAGTATGAAAGCCCGAGCTACTACTCAAGAACCAAACGCCTGAGAGATCTTGTACCAAAATGTCACTAGCTTATCTGTAGAGTTGTTATTGTTGTTGTGTCTAATGAGCCTTGTCACCAACGCCAGGTTATGTCTGGCATAAAACCCGCAATTAAAGTTGATGACAACTCCGTCAAAACAAAACCCAAGGATGGAACAAACATCGACTGAAGTAATGGTGTACTCTCCACAACCGAGATGGAAAGTATGAGTCGAGTTAGACCACCGACTGAAGAGCTGACCAATGCGAGAAGAGAGAATCCTAGGATACCCACTTCTCTGGTTGTAATCCTAGAACTGCATGAATCGCCCGAGAAAAGTCTCATCCACAATGGCCCTCGCACCGGGGTTAAGCTTTCTATACCACTTGTGCGCCTCCTAGATGTTCCTCGGCTTATACCGTACAATTTGGTAAATTCAATTTATGCTCAATAAAACATTGACAATGCATTTCTACAATATTTGATTTCAGAAGAAAAATGAATTTTCAAAATTGTTCTATGAAAATCTTATAGTTTTTCCTAAAAGTTATACCTATTCTATAAGCATTCTATACCTAATATAGAGGTCTATCAAATTGTGATTTATGAAGAAGTTTTAATTGAACCTAGAATTTTTAAGCCTAGTGATTGTTTAAAATTGTCCTTCCCTTCAAATGTTATTTTCCTAAAAAATTGTATTTCAAAAGCTATTATCCTAGAAAGGCTACATTCCACAAGATGGATCTAAGGGTTTAATCTAAGTTTTCTTAATGCTTCTAAATCCTAAAATTTTTTCTAAAAATACATTGAATTGAAATAAAATTGTTGAGAAAAATTGAACTTACCGGTTGTGGAGAAAGATGCCTCAAGCGGTTGAGTGCCTCTGGAATATATTCTCCCGCCGTGACGTTCTGATATGTCCGATCTATAGGCATTCCATAATGAGCTGCGATGGACTGAACATGGATTGCAATCATCTCCCCTGTCGGCAAGCACCTCGACGACCTCATAATCGGAATGCAGACTTTCGACCTAAAAGTTGGAGAGTTTTAACCACATGGAAGTGACCAAAAATTGGAGCAAAAATCCGAAAGAGGAGGAAAATACCATTGGAACTTGGAATTAGAAAGAAAATGATGCAAGAAAATAATGGAAGAAAAGAAGCATGAGAATTGGTGGAGAAAAAGGGGAACTCTCGGCCAAATATATAGAGGTTGCAATCTGGCTGATCGATTGGATTGTACCCCGAAGTCACTACACCATAGATGATCTATCATAACAACTGAAATCTGTTGTGTGAACTGCTAAATGTGTTTCAAAAGCATTTGTTGAAACAGTTTTTCGAAAACAAGTCATTAGTGATACTTCCCTTGCGAAAAGGCGTTGTAGCAACACTTTAAATATTTTTTGAAACATAGCAAAAAAGTGTTGCGCAAGACACTTGTCGAAACACATTTTTACCTACTTGCAACCTCTTTTCATGTGTCACAAAAAAATTCATCACCGTCAAGGCTAACGTCCGTTAGTTTTTTCGTAAAACTTTTTTTACAATCGCAACACCTCATCCAATTATTGTAACGCCTTTAAAACACTTTATTGTATAATTGCAACACCTTTTGTATTTTGTGCAACATCTTTTATACATAAATCTATTAATACAATGGGCATAATTTTTATTGCAATAATATCTAATAAATTTACAATAATATAAAAATATGGAAATAAAACCTAATAAATTTACAGTAATACAATAATCCCTACACAAGTAATTCATAACTTATATGTGGAACAAACACATAGCTCAAACACCTAAGTTGATAAGACATAAGTGCATAAAATATAAAGTTAAAGAAAATTCCTACATATCCTCAAAGAACGCATCATCAACGGTCCATGATTCGGGGCTCCCTATTTCATCATTTTGGTCCTTGTTGAACACTCTGAACGCCTCTTTTAGCTCTTCTTCCGAGTCTGTGTCCATCCCTTTCAAGCCAAGTAAACCTTACAACTGCAGTGAAACTTTCCACTCCATTGTCCACAACCTACCACTGAAATTTTCAAGAGACAAGTGAAACGGATCATTATAGCATATTTCGTCTAACAGGTAATCAATTATTGAAAAAAAGTTGAAATTGACAGAAACGCAATTGACATGTTTAAAATGAGATAAATCCTAACTGATCTAATAGAGGCAATCAATTAATCACAGTCCAGCTTCTAACTTGATCTTAGAATATGTTGGCAGCCATGTAGGTTTTCTCAAGTACAACAGATCATATGAAATGTTCAAATCGTTCCCGTTTCAGATCAAATTTACATTTCAAAATTCGTTGGGAATTGAACATAAAAATTGAAGTACTCAATTTTACTTACAACCAAGCAGGGGGAGGACAATGTACATGTGTAACTTCCAAATTATACATGTTCACAACACCTGACCTGCATTGCCACTTTGAGTAAAAATCACAATGAAATGGGAACTTAAAATAAAAAAAACAAAGAGTCATGAAAAAGCCAATTACTAATATCACTCTCATATTTACCTTTGCAAGTGATAACTATTTTCCCAAAAAATCAGAAAAAGTAGATGGATTAAAAACAAATATCTAATGAGGATAGAAACGTAAATCATCTAAATGAAAAGCCAGCTGATACGGGCAAGAGTGATCGAAATTAATAGAATGCACTTCCTTGGGGAAAATTCTGACAGTGCCTGCACAACAAAAAGGACTAAAATTAGAAAAAATTAACCTATAAAGCTTGAATTCTGTGGGAGGGGAGAGCAATTCGAACCGAATTGGTTTAATCAAAAAACCAAATTACATTATAAGGTTTACCAAATCGAACAAAAATTATAATAAAATCCGAAATAAATTTAATTTTAGTCCGATGATAAATATTTAACCTGTTTCTAGGTATGGGAAAAATTCCATTGGAGCCGGCAGAAGACCGATTGTGCATCGAAAACCCTGGAACCTTGACTCCAAAATGTCCGGGACCCTGATTCCAAATGATCCTGGAGCCCTGACTCCGTAATGTCCAAAACCCGAAAAGCCTGACAACTGTACAAAATTCTTCCGAAAGAGTTTTTACAGAAAGTCAAAGTACCTTGTACATTTGATGGCTGCTTGACCCAATAGATGACTGACACGTGTCAAATTCTAGAAGGTGCAAACTAGATGATCGGCTAGATCACACCTAGTCTACACATAGGTGTAAATTGGCCAATCGACTAGTTTCAGACTAGGGTGTAACTAGCCGATCGACTAGATTGCAACCCCTATATGCCTATAAAAAGGCCGCTCCCCCACCATTCCAAGCCACCTCTCAAGCCTCACTCAAAGCTTGATGATCTTCTAAGCCTCTTCTAAAGCCTTTATAAAGACATTCTAGGCATTCCCGAGTTTTCTAAAGCCATTTAAGCCTTTCCCGATCGAGTCTTTCCCCCGAAAAACTGATCCCGAAGTTATCGAAAGACCCTAGTACCTGGACATCAACAGACTTCACCTCAAGCCCCGCATCTCGGGCACATGACAGCTGGATAGTCAATGATTCGATCCAGGACCTTTCCTATACCAATCCACTCGAAACTCTACCGAAATTCTCACAGGGATTTCACTTCTTATACCCGTCTATAGCCTCCTACAGCTTGGGATTGTTCTTTTGAGTCATTGGCCCTGTCGAGATTCTGCTAAAACTAAGGCTTAGTTTTCCTCAACATTAGTTCAATCTCTTTAGAATCAAATCTCGATCTTTGTAGTTTCAAAACACCCATGGAACATGGATTAAACTCTAAATTACATTTATTCCATGTTTTGAACGTATTTTGAAATGTATGCTATGTAGGACAGATTATACCATTTGCATAAATTGAATTCTTTACCATGATTACACGTCTTTTCCATGCTCTACTATACTAAAACTCTACCTAAGATATGTTTTTCCATGCGCATACCATGTTAATGTACAATCGTCAGGTTTTTGGTGAATATGCCATGTAATCCATACCATGCTTAGGTTTTTGACAAGCTTCACACATACCATGCTCTCTGCTATGCTTCACATCATTTGTACACCTTGCCAAGTTATTAACTCTACCATGTTTAAAGCACATCTTTTACCGTCATATGCCATGCTTACCATGTAAGTACTATGAAACATGTCTGAACTGCCACTATGACTTATTCCATGTTTGTTTTCTTGTTCTTTTATCATGCCATCGTCACATGTATAAATGCCATGATCGACATGACTACCACACTATATGTATATTGTTGTATGCTTATGCCCCATGCCATGCCTAGTATTATGTGTTACACTCATCATGAATACACATTTGCACACAATATTATCAAGGAACTTTTATCCTTACGTAGATGGCTAGCATAGAAGACCTTGTTGCTGCAACTGCCATATGAGCCGTGAGAGATTTCCTATAGTCAAAGGAGTTCTAAGACACGGTAGAGGGTATTATAGAGAAGAAAATAGCTACACTTGCAACTGTCCATCCAGCAAAAACAACTCACATTGATCATACGATCTTGGAGCATGACATTGATGAAGGAAGAATGAAGAAACCAGTGCAAGTCAGGCGAGTTCATGATGAAAGGACCCACAAAGCTTCCCTCCGCGCTTCAAGGTACCATGAAAACATTTCCCCATGGGCATAGAATTTAGACGAGGTGCTTTGCGAATGTCATATGAGTAATTTGCTAGAAAGCAAGGAACCATTCCAACCTCTTTCTGTAGAGGAGAGAAACAACTTCTGCTCCTATCATGTGAAAGTGGGGCACAAAACAAATGCATGTTGGACATTATACAAGGAGATTAAGTGGCAGATCGCAGAAGGGGCAATGGAGAGATTTGAAGATAAGGGACACCGACGTGGAGTAGGGGTGCTACTAGTTCTTGAGTTTAGATTTTGAAGTAGTTTAGCTTAGCTTTAGGTATTTGAAGTCTTAATTGCTTGTTTAAATGCTGTTTGACTTGAATGAAATTAAGTTGTCATTTTCAATAAAGAGTTCTGTTCTAATTCAAGTTCCATGGGCTTATAAAGAAACTATGAATGATCGAAATTATGCAAAATTCCCTAATTAGGTCAACTTTGTTCAATCTAGGTCCCATCCTAGAGCTAGTTTAGGGTTATTATGTGTCCTTGAAGAACTTTAGACCTTCCTCACACTCATTGCATAGGTAGGTTCAACATTCTTCTAGATCCATAGATCGCATCAAAGCGCTTCTAGGTCATTGCTCTAGGAAATATTAGCTCCCATAAAGCTCTCCCAACCTAGGAATAGCATTTTCCTAGTCTAAAGCTTGTTTTAGGTTTAAACCTAGAGTTTACCTCCTAAGTTCTAGATTATACTCCCCACTTAGGTTCATCCCCAACATTAGGTATACCTTAGGTCAATCTTAGGATTACCTTAAGTGCATTCTCAATCTTAGATCTTATTATACTAGCCTTTAGTCCATCCTATATTCAACATTACCTTAAATCAAAATAGACTCTAGGTCTCACACCTATAAAACCCTAAGCTAACCTTAGGTATCACCTCCAAACCCTAGGCAAGACTAGGTACCAATTTCACAAACCCTAGGCAGGATTAGGTAATAATTTTACAAACCCTAGCCAGGACTATGTGCCAATTTTACGAACCCTATGTAGGACTAGGTAATAATATTACAAACCGAAGGCTGGACTAGGTAATAATTTTAAAAACCCTAGGCAAAACTAGGTAACAATTTTACAAACACTAGGCAGGACTGGGTACCAATTTGTCAAACCCTAGGAAGGACTAGGTACCAATTTCACAAACACTAGGCAGGACTAGGTACCAATTTAACAAACCCTAGGCAGGACTAGGTAACCAATTTCACAAACCCTAGGAAGGACTAGGTATCAATTTCAGGAACCCTAGGAAGGACTAGGTATAAATTTCACGAACCCTAGGAAGGAATAGGTAATAATTTTACAAACCGTAGGTAATTTTACAAACCCTAGGCTTGACTAGGTACCAATTTCTCAAACCCTAGGCTCGTCTTAGGTACTAACTCCAAAAATTATCCCAGGTTTGTCTTGGGTACTAACTTCAAAAATCCTAAGCCCAACTTAGGCACTAATTATGGTTCTAGGAATACTCTATTTGGCATGATCATGTGTTGATCTAACCTTGCTTTCCAGATTTTGAGTGAACTTCCCATGTTATCACTAGCTTTTATATCATTCATTTACACATCACTTTTAACCACATTGTATTGCAGCCAACACATTGCATGCATATAGGAAGTATAGTCAGTCATCATGCATATTTCATATTAAATGTAATTCATGCACAAATAGAAATCATCACGACATATCACACGATTTTAAGAAACTTAAATAATGATTCTTGACGATCAGAAGTTTGAAGCACCACCTCAAGTACAAGACTTCATAGGATGACCTGGGCTTTGCTAGTTATCGTGAGGAGAAAGACTCATCCTTGATAAAATGATTGAGGGAACTGGAAACTCAAACACGATCTCTATTGCTGAATTGGATGAAGCTTTGAGAACTCTCTTGCTCTCTAGAAAATTTTTGAAGACTTTCTCTGAAGCCCTGAAGAACTTTCAAGAACAAGAAGCTAGTGAATTTGTTCATCGAAAGACACGCCAATTGATGGACTCTCACAAGAAGGACAACCACAAGGGTTCGAAGGATGAAATAATTGATAAGGCTATCAAGGAGAAGTACGACAACAAAGATGAGGTTTTGCCGAGAATCAACACCATGAAGCACACTTCCCTTAGTGTGATGAATCGGCAAGCTAGGGACCCTCTTCCTCCAAAGTTCATGATGCTTGAAATTCTCCAATACGGAGGAAGTGGTCCCCCTGAGATTCATGTGGAGAACTATGTATGAATGATGACCTCCTTGGGACTGAACGAGGGCCACATCCTAGATCTGTTCCCAACAACACTAGAGGGTGCTGCTTATAAGTGGTACGTGAAGCTGTCTGCATTAGTCTGAGACTCTTGGGAGAAGGTGACTGAAGCTTTCATTAGGAAATATGCTTACAACACTCAAGTCAAAACCATTTTAGCCGACCTTGAGCGAGTAAGACAGAAGCTGAATGAACAATTTCAATAATATTATAAGCGTTGGATGGATGTTCAGGTCCTAGTGGATGGGGAACCAAAGATAAAATACTTAATTATGAAGCTGGTTGATGGGATCAACACATTCTACAAGGAGAACATGAAGCTGTTACAATTTCATTCATTCACCGAGGTAGCAGAATTTACTAAAAGGATTGAAAAGTACGATGAAGAATAGACTTTTTACAAGTTCGAAGACAACCAATGGGAGGATTCTTATCCTTTTGATGAGGAAGCTAAGACTGACACCATTGATGACCAAGAATGTGATGATCTAGAAGACACCGAAGACCCTCCACTTGTGGAGGAAGATAATGGTCGCGATGTTTAGTTCTAATTAGCCATGCTCTGAAACTCTGTTACAACTACCTGTTGCTTGCAATAAAAACTTCTTTCTTTGCTTATTTACTTTGATATGTCTACTTTTGCATTGTGATGTCTCTTTTACATTTTAGTATTTGTGATGCCTCGTTGAATGAAATTAATCTTAGAACATCTGATAATGATATCCATCTCAAGTGATTCATCACCCAAGATAATCTTCCCAATATGTCTGCCTTCAACAAGACATATGTCCTTCACCGGGGCAAGCATATTAGAAGCTTCTATGGTCATCCATGGAGGAAACAACACAGGGAAAAATGACCTTATGTAGGTGGTGGCCACAACCCGCAAGGGCAACCTTCTCAAGACGTCTACTTCGACATGCATTATTCATTGAGGAGATTGAACACCTTTTCTTCAAAGTCCGAGGAACTTCTCTCAAATTCCTCTCTAGGAGTAGACATAGTTCAGTTCTGGAATTCCCTCATACACCAAGAAAACCCTCGATCTTTCCCGAGTTTGTTCTTTCTTCACTTTGAATATTTTCACTTGAATTCCTTCACTAGGAACGAACCTAGCTCGATTTAGGAATGACTAATTAGAGATAACCCTACCCACTGAGAGGAAGAGGAACGACACTGATATACCATACGCAGAACTATGACTGGGGCAAGAAGACCTGGACACTCCCTTAAAGCATACTGTGAGCATCACCCATCGGTTTTGTACCAAGTTAGGCCTCTAGTGAAGCCTGGTGCTATGGAGTCGCCACTTAATTAAATTTTTACAGGTCAATTAAGAAAACCCTAAAAAGTAAACCAGAGATTGGTTCGTGGAACATGTCATGATTTGTGTGTTGGATTATATGAAATGCAGGTGAAAAGATGCTTTTTAGTTATTTGACTTGAAACCTGTAATTAATTACGGATCGGCTTACATATCCCATGTTGAATAGGGAAATCAAAGTCAATGTAGTTCGGGAGAATGCCTATTGAAAGGCAAAGGATGCTTTATGCATGAATGCGTTTTAGTCGAGTTGGGTTTATTTTACTAAATTAGTTTATAGACTTTAAGTCTGAATGCTTCTTTTGAAGGCTTTAATGCAGTGTGAT
>CAOJBJ012156242.1:0-12799 GCA_948291685.1 Euphorbia celastroides | reverse complement strand
GGTAGCTCCTATAGCTAAAACATATTCTAGTGGTTTCTTCCACCATTCAAATTCACCGGTAGTTTGTTCTACCACTAAAACTGATTCTCGTGGCTTCTTTCACCATTCCAATTTATCAGTAGCTCCTTCTACCATTAAAACTTATTCTGGTGGGTTCTTCCACCATTTAAATTCATCGGTAGCTCCTTCTACCAGTATAACTTATTTTGGTGGCTTCTTCCACCATTCAAATTCATCGGTAACTTTTCCTAGCACTAAAATATATTCTAGTGGCTTCTTCCACCATTCAAATTCATCTGTAACTTGTTCTACCAGTAAAACCTATTCTGATGGCTTCTCTCACCATTCAAATTCACCAGTAGATCCTTTTACCACTAAAATTGATTCTAGTGGCTTCTTTTATCATTCAAATTCACTGGTAACTTGTTCTACCAATAAACTTGTTTTGGTGACTTCTTTCACCATTCCAATTTATCGGTAGCTCCTTCTACCACTAAAACTTATTCTGGTTACTTCTTCCACCATTCAAATTCATCGATAGCTCCCTCAACCACTACAACTTATTCTTGTGGCTTCTTCAACCATTCAAATTTGTCGGTAGCTCCTTCTACAACTAAAACTTATTCTAGTGGCTTCTTCCACCATTCAAATTCACCAGTAACTTGTTCTACCAGTAACACTTGTTGTGGTGGCTTCTCTCACCGTTCAGATTAATCGGTAGCTCCTTCTATCATGACAACTTATTCTTGTGGGTTCTTCAACCATTCAAATTTATCGATAGCTCCTTCTAAATCTAAAACTTGTTATAGTGGCTTCTTCCACCATTCAAAATCACTAATAAATTGTTCTACCACTAAAACTTATTCTGGTGCCTTCTTTCACCATTCAAATTCATCGGTAGCTCCTTCTACCTTGACAACTTATTCTTGTGGCTTCTTCCACCATTCGAATTTGTTGGTAGCTCCTTCTATAGCTAAAACATATTCTGGTGGCTTCTTTCACCATTCAAATTTACTAGTAACTTTTTCTACCGCTAAAACTTGTTCTAGTGGCTTCTTTCACCATTCCAATTTATCGGTAGCTCCTACCATTAACTTATTCCGGTTGCTTCTTCTACCATTCAAATTCATCGGTAGCTCCTTCAACCACTACAACTTATTCTTGTGGCTTCTACCACCATTCAAATTTGTCGGTAGCTCCTTCTACAGCTAAAACTTATTCTAGTGGCTTCTTCCACCATACAAATTCACCGGTAACTTGTTCTACCACTAAAACTTATTCTGGTGGCTTTTTTCACCATTCAAATTCATCAGTAGCTCCTTCTACCATGACAACTTATTCTTGTGGCTTCTTCCACCATTCAAATTTGTCGGTAGCTCCTTTTATAGCCAAAACATATTCTGGTGGCATCTTCCGCCATTCAAATTCACCGGTAACTTGTTCTACCACTAAAACTTATCCTGGTGGCTTCATTCACCATTTCAATTTATCGGTAGCTCCTTCTACCGTTAAAACTTATTCTGGTGGCTTCTTCCACAATTCAAATTCATCGGTAGCTCCTTCTACCACAACAACTTAATCTTGTGGCTTATTCCACCATTTAAATTTGTCTGTAGCTCCTTCTACACCTAAAACTTATTTTAGTGGTTTCTTCTACAATTCAAATTCATCAGTAGCTCCTTTTACCATTATAACTTAATCTTGTTTTTCTTCCACCAGTTAAATTTGTCTGTAGCTGCTTCTACAACTAAAACTTATTCTAGTGGCTTCCTTTCACCATTCCAATTTTTCGGTAGCTCCTTCTACCACTAAAGCTAATTCTGTGGCTTCTTTTACCATTCAAATTCACCGGTAACTTGTTCTACCAATAAAACTTATTCTGGTGGCTTCTTTCACCATTCCAATTTATCGGTTGCTCCTTCTATCGTTAAAATTTATTCTAGTGGCTTCTTCCACAATTCAAATTCATCAGTAGCTCGTTCAACCACTACAACTTATTCTTGTGGCTTCCTCGACTTTTCAAATTTGTATGTAGCTGCTTCTACAACTAAAACTTATTCTAGTGGCTTCTTGTACCATTCAAATTCACCGGTAACTTATTCTACCACTAAAACTTGTTCTAATGGAAAATATACCAACTTTAACTTTTGATTTCAAAAAAATGTCCACTAACACAAACTAATGTCATAAAATGTCCAAGCAACTAAATTAATACCACCAAGCATCCAAAAAGAAATATATTGTCATTGTATACACTGTAAATACATATGCATTACATTATTGATGCATATGCATTACATAAATAATATTGTATATATGCATTATACATGCTTTACAGTTTTATTACATGTACATTATATATAATTCCGAACTGGTTGAGAACTCATCTAATTATACATTAATTGCAATATATATCCATTACATATAACTTACGAAACTCCGAAAATGATTTAATACAAAAAACAATTAATATACACATCCCTTACATACGAGTTATAAAACCATTACATAGAACATAACCATTACATATTCAATACATATCCATTACATAACCCTTACAAACTGAATAAGCATTTTATCGTACACCTTGTGTGCGGGGTGTCATTTCACATTCAATAACTCGTTCATCTTCAGAAGTTTGCCTCTAAAATCCCCAAAGTTATCAAATCAAATGAAATCAAGAGGAGAAGTCAAATAGATCTTCAGAACAGAACAAATCGAAATCAAAATTGAAGAGAATAACAAGTCGAAATCAAGTAGACAATCGGATTGAGTAAATCGGCCTCGTCACCATGAAGAGATTTGATTTGATTGGATTGCAAAAGTCCTTCATGCTTTGCTGTGGTACATCTCTGATCTCAATTTTCTTCAATGTTGTAAATGATATGTAAAGTAAATGTAAAGTGAATGTATCTGAATTTTCGTCAGTGTTGTAAATAATCTGTAATGCCAATGTAACACAAATGTAAAGTAGAACGTAAGAATGCAATTTTAATTTAAAGAGGACACACAATACAAATAATATAGTTAGGTAACATTTATGCTAATAATTTGTAAAAACTATACAACTATATCAATTTCCCTATTTAAAAAGGTATTTGGAAGTTGTAAGAGTGAAGTTATAGAAGAAGTGTAGGAAATTTGAGTCATTTAAAAAGCTATAAATAAGGTATAATATATTAATGGGTGTTATGGAATGTAATGGGGAAACCGAAAATAATATCGGATAATTGATGGTCTCTTAGTTTCCCTCCAATTCAGAGATAATATATTGCCAAAGTATGTTTTCCCTCATTCTTTTAGGTTCCCTCATTTTTTCCTTTTTTTAATTCCCTCCTTTTTTTCGCTCCATTCCTCCATATTTGTCACCCTAAGTATAAATACACTCCCTCTAACAAATTTTACCTTGTTGTCTATGTTGAATGCCTTACTAATAGTTAGCAATTTCTTCTTTCTCATTTCTAATATATCCAATTATTTGACTTAAATGTTAAATTAACTTCTATCTTATTCTCTTGCATCAGTTTGTTGCATTTTTTTGTTATGCATCTATTTATGTTTTCAGGGTTGTTAGCTTGGACAGAGTGGGCTTTATCTATCTTAATTACTATCTGTTTTCACTAGTTAGTCTGATTGTTATTTAATTTCATTTATTGGATTTAAATCAAGATTCAAATTCGCCAATACCAATGCATAAAACCCTACGAATCCCTTCTGTACATATATAAACTTAGAAAAAATAGATGCATGACAAAATAGGATCATTTCAACTGGGTGGGCTAGGGTTCTAATGGAGGTACATATGGTGAGTTTATGCTTCGTTTCTATATTATCAATTCTGTTCTTTCATCTTCTAAATATCTATTTTACTCGTTTGGTGGATTACTATTCAATTGATGCACATTTTCAGTAGCTTGGTCCCTTTGAGCTTCACATCAACTTTAATCTTGTTCTATATCATGCTTTGTTTTACGATTTCACATTGTAGACATACACTCACTGGCGTGCAGGGATGTATTACAGGATTTCACCCACCAATTTTGGGTGTGGTTCAGTTTGAAAAGAAACAACGTTTCGAACAAAGGCATTTCAAGAGATTGAACAAATTAATTAATGTTTATTCATTAATTCATTATGGGTTTTACATTGAAAAGGCATGTTCATAGTGTTTTCAATCGATATTCTTCACTTTATCTCAAGTTAGAATATTTTCTCTTGCTTTTCTTGGTTAATATATCACCTAGGGTAAGCTATGCAACTTTGCATTTCTGTAAACACACAACTAATTGTAATTATAAATTTTACATGATGCCAATTATCTGTAAAGATTTCTTCTGTGCTCTTACTTTCAGATGGTATTCGGAGAGACATGAGTGAACATAAACTGAATCCATAATCATGCCACACTGTTATGGTTAAATTTTAGAGACAATTTGATTTATAATCGTGTGTTTCCAATCTGAAATATGTCCTGCATATAAAAGATTTTAGTTGTCTCCTCAAGTGTATAATGGCAATGTGTAACGTTTCTTTATTACACTGTTGATCTTCTTTATTGATACTTTTTCAGTGTGCATTGTTACATCTCGAAGCTATCTAACATACATAAGTTATTTGAGATTAATTTGTTGAGTTGCATAACATTTTTTGAGTTCTATACTTCCAACAACTTCCTTTTTCAGAAGAACTTCGAGATGGATGGAGAAGATGATCTTTTATCTGATTCATTCATATTCTCTACGATGAGGCGACTATATCGTGTCTGGAAATGTAGACTCCACAGACAATGGTCAAAGTTAAGTGACAATGAAAGGTCCAATTTTATTCCTAAGGATGTTGGTGATGATGATTGGAGCGAAATCACCAAATATTGGGAATCTGATGAGTTTCAGGTAATTATTCCTCTTTAGAAGTGAATTATAAAAACTGTTTTTTTATTGGTCAATCGGCTGTCCTGTAATTTTGGCAATAGTACATTTAGGCTGTTGGTTTCTCACTCATAGCATTGTTAAAGTAACAATTTCTTTATTCCAAGTTGTCTATATTTGCTTGCACCGTGCAGTTTCAATCATTATTGTCATTTGGTTCCTATATGAGTAAGATTGATGAATAACTATGTGAGCCATGATCTTGTTGATATATTGCATGTCGAGTATAATTGGTGTTACTGATATTGCCTCGTGCCATGATCATCATATACGTAGGAATCATATTCTCCATTTTCATTACTAATTTTTTTGCATTGTACTCATATGTAGGGGATAAGTAAACAAAACAAGATGAATCGTGAAAAAAATATTACAAAGCACACGTGGATCTGCTGCTTTTGTTGAAATAGAAGAGAAACTGGTAACATAGTAAATCACCTAATTCCTACACTTTTCAGTAATTGCTTTGATTTTGTAAACATATAACAACATAAGTAACATGTAGCAGAATGCCACAACTGGTGATTCATTGACTACTGGCAAGGTGTGGCTTCACCAGCATACTAAAACGAACAGTAATGGTGAACAAGTGTGGTCTGATCCTACCTCTGAAGGAAATTATGTAAGTGTAGTAGTATATCTATGTTTGATATATATTTATTTTCTCACTTGAAAATCTGTTTATGTTTGTTGCCATTGATCAACTTTTCTTTTGGATTAGTATAAACTCAAAGAGTGCTACAAAACAAGCTAAGGGTGAGATCCGTACAATGACAAATGTTGAGATGTTGCTTGAAGTGCTTGGCAAGAAGTCTGGATATTTTCGAGCTAAGGGTGCTGGAGTGAAGCCACCATGCTCAAAAGGAACATGTAGATCAATTGATGTCGATAAAATAAGGCAAGAAATACGAGATGAAATACAAGCAAATATTGATATCATAATCAAAGAAAAGTTGGAGGAAGAAAGAGAAAAGATAGATGAAGAACGAGCCAAGTTGAAGGAAGAGCGGGTGAAGATAATTGATGAAGAACGTGCCAAGGCTAAAGAGGAGTTTAAAGAAAGGATGGACAAAGTTATTGCAGAGAAACTAAAGGCTCTTTTGAATCATTCGCAACTGTCTCAACTTATTTTACCTCTGGACACTCCTGCGTTCATGAAAGATAACAGTCTGCTTTAAGGCCAAATCATGGAGGAACTTTTTGCTTTTCGTTTGTATATATTGTTGGAGTAGTTTAGTAAGTCATATTCCAAATTGTAAACTATGACATTTGATTACCACATTTTGGTCCTATAGAAAGGACATGTTGATAGCTAAAATGCCTTTTTGAACAAACTTCTTATTTAAGAAGATTAGTAACTTTTTAGACATACTATGAATTTATGAACACTAGTAACTGTTGTGGGTTGTACATATTTTTGTAAATTGAAGTGTGCATCTTACATTATTATTTTGCATTGCATTAAAGTAATTGAAGATATCGAAATGTTACACAATGACATTCCAATTATGCCTATAATGAAATTTTGTAAGCAATGTTGTGTTGTATTTACTTTAAAAAAAATTGATCAAATACTTTATTCAACACTATTTTCTATAAATTTATTTTAATATGACTCAATTGAGAAAGATTATAGACATTGACTCATTGCAAACAATAATACGATGTTATAAATAATGAGTTTCAAATTTTTTTTAATATCTTTTGGTGTTCAGTAAACTTGTTGGTATGCCATCATTGCATTTCATATGTACTTATCAAATATCTCAGTTATATTTTCATCTTTTCTTTTCTCACCAAAAAAATTACTGAGTTTCAATTATGTAATCTAATTAAATATTGGAGATCTAGAGAAAACTTTTTGGCGCCATTTCAATGTTAAAGAAAAAAGAACAAGTCTCTTAAAACCCATTGTTCTTGCATTTGAAGACCATATTCTATTTCTACTGAAAATTCCTCTATGCTTTTCAGCCTTAACTCTGTCCATCAGCTGCATTTGCTGATCCGGGTTAAATTGGATCCTTAATTCCTCCATTTTCATGAAGTAAGTGCTTTGAAAACATGTATTATGGGTTTTGTATTTTTTCTTTTCTAAGACAGAGTCGGATTGGCTTGATATAACAAAGTTGGATACTAGTCCTCCATTAATTCCTCCATTTTCATGGGTTTTATTAGGTTTGACCATTTGCTTCAGCTATAACAAAATTGGAAACAATTTATATCCCACTAGCTATTGTGATCACCAATGGCACAACAAGTGCAATGAATCTCCATTATGCTTTGACACTCTCTCTTTTTTAGAATCCACCGACCAGTTTTGTTTCATTTTCAGTTGAATTGGTTATAATAGATTTCTTTTTTCTAACAGGCCAATATCAGCATTGTGATTTCACCTTAAGTTAGTTTAAATACAGAATTGCTGATTAACAAAGATTGGATACAAATTAAGAACAGAGTAGACAAGGCGTATAAAGAAGGGTGTGATAAATTTCTAGATTGGGCTTTCAGTCGTCTCGAAACAAGAAAAAGAATTTGGTGCCCTTGTAATAGATGTAGAAATTGTGAATCCTATAGTAGAACTGAAGTTCGGTTTCACTTATTTCAAAATGGATTTTACGAAGGGTATACTATTTGGGCACAACATGGCGAAGAGAGTGAAGAAGCTACTGAAATCGAAATTCCAGATACACACACTGTAGTGGTTGATGAATTTGATGCAATGATTCAAGATGCTTGGGTGATGTAGATGACAATCTCAGAGAAACAATGGGTTTAATTGCTGATGATGTTGCTGATGAGCCTAATTCTGAAGCAAGTGAATTCTACAAGCTTGTTAGCGCTTCAAAAGAACCTCTTTATAAGGGATGCGACGAAGAACACACAAAGTTGTCATATATATGTTGTGCATTCACTTCACTTAAAGTGTTTGAATAAGTGATTTGACAGATACATGGTTAACTGGCTGAAATAGCAAAAAAGGTTTCTACCCAAAGTTGCATCGGCTCCAATGTCATATTACGATGCCAAAAAATTGTGACACGATTGGGTTTAGACTAAGTCAAAACACATGTTTGTGTTAATGATTGTGTATTATATTGGAAAGACCATGCAACTACTGAAGCATGTCCTACTTGTGGTGAATCCAGATGGAAACCAAACAATCAAGATATTGCGCCTAGCGCAACACTTAAGCTAAAAGAGAAGCCTCAGAAAGTATTGTGTTACTTCCCAATTACTACAAGACTTCAGCGATTGTACATGTCTACAAAGACGACAAAAGAAATGAGGTGGCATAAGGAGGGGAATATTGATAATGGATTAATGAAACACCCTATGGATTACGTAGCATGGAAGTCTTTTGATGCTAAATATCCGCAATTCTCATCTGATTCTAGAAGTCTTAGGTTTGGATTAGCGAGTGACGAATTTAATCCCTTTGGACTTATGAGCACGTCTTATAGTGTTTGGCTTATTGTTTTGGTTCCTTACAATTTTCCACCTAGGTTATGCATGAAACAACCTTACTTTATGATGGCATTGCTCATTCCTTAAAGTAATAGCCCGTGAAACAACATTGATGTGTACCTCCAACCATTGGTCGAGGAGCTTAAGAATTTATGGGAGTCCTGTGTTGATTCATATGATGCTCACACACAGAAAAATTTCAAATTACGTGCGACTATGATGTGGACTATCAATGATTTTCCGGCATATGGAAATTTGTCTGGTTGGGTCACAAAAGGGAAATCAGCTTGTCCTTGCTTCCACGTTGAGACAAGTTACCATTCATTGCGTAGTTAGGGCTGCTATATGGGCCATAGAAGATTTTTACCCGATAACCACAAATGGAGGAATGAAACCAAGAATTTTAATGGGAATAGAGAACACAAACTTGCACCAAAACCGCTTAGTGGAAATGATGTGTGGGAACAAATGCAAAAACTACCGCCTCTTCAGATTGGAAAGACGACAAAATGAAAGAAAGATGCTTCAAATTGGAGTAAAAGTATATTTTTTGAGTTTCCATATTGGTGCTCATTATTATTGAGACACAATCTAGATGTCATGCATATTTATAGGAACATCAGTGATAGCTTTCTTAGTACCTTGATGGGTTCCAAAGGAAAATCCAAAGATACTTTGAAGGCACGCTGTGATCTTCAGGACATGGGTATTAGGTAAGGAATTACATCCGTATGAACATCAAGGAAAAGTGTGAATCCCAAATGCAATTTACTTTTATCTCCACAAGAGAAAACCATTTTATGTGATTTTTTCCACGATATAAAAGTTCCCGATGGGTTTGTATCAAATGTTAGTAGATGTGTTAATGCTAAAGAAAGAAAGGTCGTTGGTATGAAGTGTCATGATCACCATATTTTTCCAACGCTTCCTTCCTTTCATAACCAAGGGGTTGTTAAAAAAAGAGATTGGTGAGTCATTGATTGAATTATCAACTTTTTTGGTGAATTATGTTGTAAGGTGTTACATTTATCTAAACTAGATTAGTTAGACACTAAAATAGCAACCACACTTTGTAAGATGGAACAAGTATTTCCACCTGCCTTTTTTGACATTATGATCCATTTGCCTGTACATTTGGCAAGAGAAGCAAAAAGTGCTGGACGGGTTCAATATCGATGGATGTATCAACCAGAAAGGTAAATTTGAAAGAGAATCGTAGAAGTATTAATGTTGTTGAACTTTGTAAATATGAATTGTAACATTAAATAACATTTTTTTACAGATACTTGCGCACTTTGAAGTCATATGTCCGCAATAATGCTTGTCCAAAAGGCTCAATAGCGGGATACATTGTGGATGAATGCCAAACATTTTGTTCTCGGTATATCAATGATATGGACACAAAATTCAGCAAACTTCCCAGGAATGATGATTTTGTTGATTCGAGACATAGTGAGTTGTCAATATTTAAGAGGAGAGGTCAAGCAAAAGGAGCTTCAAAGCAATTACATTTGAGTTTGACTGAATTTGACGAAGAGAGAATGTACATGCTCCAAAATTGTGATGTTCTTCCATTTATTAAGTATTGATTTCTTGTTTATTTGTTGTAACTGGTGTCGATAGTTTGTATATTAAATCTTGATCTTTTGCACAGACAACATAAGTCACAAATTATTGGTCGAACTGAAAAGGATATTATGGAAATGCATAAAGATCAATTTCGTCAATGCACAGGTATGTTATGAAAACCAACAATTTCATTTCTTGGTAATTAATATAATGAATACAGACATAACCTCACAAGTAATTTTGTTTAATTTTACCTTCTAATTGATAGGTATCAACATTATACAAAGAAGGACTTGCGAATATCGATCTTCTTAATTCAGCGATTGATCCACATCAGAATAGTGGGGCACTAGTGAAAGGAGATGCTTCTACCAATATACAGGAGTATTATGGTGTTGTAACTGATGTATACAAGTTCTCGTTTTTGTTCAAATGTCATTGGTGGGATGTTGGTCGTAAGGGAATAGGTTGTAAAACTGGGATGCACCTATGTGAACTCAAGCCATTCTTTGAAGAATTATGTGCTTGTTGTTCAAGCTGAACAAGTATATTATTTGAAGGATATAAGTAATCTTATATGGTTATCTGTGAACAAACATTCCCCTAGAGATGCTTATTTGAAAAAATCTTTTGCAATTCATGATGAAGCAACAGAGGATTTAGCTCCTAATGATGGAGAAGCCTACCAAAGTTTTGTCACTGGATATAATACCACTTTGCACTTTGATAATATGGTTGGGGACAATACAGAATTCGAAACTCTATGCAGAACGACTTTGAAGCTGCGATTGTGAATGAAAGAACTGATGATGCTTCAGCTGAGGAAATGGTTGACCATTATGATAATTTGAATAGTGATGATGATGTTGTAGATTTGGATCTCTACATCGACATGGATGATGATGACCGATGTTACATGGACTCGTCTAAGAGAATCCGATACGGGTACGGATCTGAGTGTTTGGTACGAAAAATATGAAAATTTTAGACACTGTCCAAAATTTGATGTGTTCCTTACTAGTTATGATTAATTGATAGACCTTTTTGGGACTAGATTGTTGTTAATTTAAGTATTTTTCATTTTGTTTTGGTGTAAATCAAAGACTAAAATTTAATATATCTTATTTAGTGTTAAATATTATATGTATTATTAATTTCATGCCCTGTAGGTTTTACAATTCTCTTGCATCAGATATATATCACATTAGTAAAATTGAGTGACAGCTCAGAGGTTTACCATCCCCTTTCGATGAATTTGGTTCCTTTCATTTAATAGGAAAGTTGATGTTTTTGTAGTAAATTTGTTAACATTATGAGCTTTTTGTATTCACATGAGGTTTTCAATTTTCTCCAGGGGAAGAATAGAGGAATTGAATCACTGGATATGTTGTCATTTGGTTTCAATTTTCACTGAAGGGTATTTTAGGTAGTTAATTTTATGAAAGTTGAAACTTTTCCTTTATAGTCGACTCTCTCTTGACCTAATTCTTTGCCGCTTTGTTTGTACGATCCGGTTACCGATTGAGAGGGATAGCTAAAGGAGTGGTAATTTCGGTGGGAAGAATGGCTTCTCTGAAAGGTTTGTATTTGATATTAGATCTGAGTATTGTATTTTGGTGTTTAGGAAATTGAAGTCATGCTTTCTTACCGTGTTAGGAAAAGGTGGCTGTAAAAGATACTGTTTACAGTTGAGCTTTGGATACACGAGTTAATTTTGGGGAAGCACAATGGCGGTTTTGATGTTCTTTGGCCTCAGTCACTGATTGTTTGCAATGGAAGGTACTTCCTATTTTGATGGATTTGTTTTGAACCCATCTATTGTTTCTGTTACTCTCGGATGGGTTTGTTTTGCTTTCGATATTTAATTGCCAATCATGATTTTTTCCTCAATTTGTGCCATTTATGAAGTTTGTTGAACTTTTCTGGGTTTTGAAGTTTACCTTTCCAGTTAGCTTGTCTTTAGTTCAGTTATGGTGAATTTCTGTTTTCATTATTTGATTCCTTCAATTTTGTTCTTGATTGCTTTTGTTGTGTTGGAATATTAAACTTAATAATTAAACAAAAGGAAAGGTTGCAGAATTCTAGAAGGATTCCACGTATGAAAGTTGGAGTAGGTGAGCATTTTGGTTGTGAGAATAAAAAATTGAAAGAATGTTAGGTTTGTGTTGTGTAGTTGGGCGATAAAGAAAGTGGGATATTAGGCAATATTTATTATTCATAAATTAATGGATGAGTTTGTGAATACTCGATTTTCCGGCTCCAAAAGTCAGTCGAAGCACACAATGCAGATCCGGTAAAAGTTTCCAGAAGCATGCCAAATAACCACTCAAAACGTCCGCAACGGAATGAGAATCACATAAGTGATCTCGGATTTATTTTCGGAGGTCCGAAACTCCCGAAAATCGCAAAAGCGCTAAGAAAATTGCACCGAACGAGTCCCAGCCTGGCGTCGGACCGGTGCCCAAGCGCCGGCCATCGGCGCACGCGCGCCAGAATCGGCGCGCGGGCGCGACGTGCCTTCCGCGCTAGGCCCGGCGCCCGCGCGCCGGGAAGGCTGTTTTCAGCCCTTTTCACTATATATACCCCACTCTGTCTCAGTATTTCAGACCCCAGACTATTCGGAGCACTAGTCTTCTTCTCTTTAAGTCCTTATTCGATCTTTTCGAAGCTTTCTGTCAAATTGAAGAGTCTTTATTTTGAACTTGCATATCGAATTGCTGCCCGATTAAATTTGAACTTAAACTAAAATTTAATTAGAATAATCTGGATTTGAGGAGCGGTTCAAAAGCCGACAAGGTATAATTTCTATCCCTTATCTTTGCATATCATTCATCCCC
>CAOJBJ012155972.1:0-12705 GCA_948291685.1 Euphorbia celastroides | reverse complement strand
ATGCTTTATGTTTGCTATGTTTCTCTGTCAGGAGTGATGAAGAAGAAGATGATGAATATGGCAGCGATCCCTCAGTTCCAGAAAGGAGGCATTTATCTCATGCTTATGACTATTACGGGCCAGAAACCTTTGATGATGTTGGCCACATGTATGGACCACATGAAATGATTCATGGAGGAGATCAGATTGACTCAACAAGCATATGCTACTCCCAGTTGCCTGAGAACTTCAATTCACAAGGCGACGAGAGAATTAAGAATGATAGGGACGAAGCTTATGAACATGATTCTGGTGAGTGTGCAGCTCCTTCATATAGTATTGATGTTGCGGATGCTGAACCTGTTGATTTTGAGAACAACGGAATGCTCTGGCTTCCACCAGAACCAGAAGATGTGGAGGATGAGAGAGAAGATGGTTTATTCGATGATGCCAGTGATGAAGACGATGTAACTGGAGAATGGGGTTACTTGCGCCATTCAAACAGCTTTAGCAGAGTTGAGTATCGGTTGAAGGATAAAGCAAATGATGGGCATAGAAAGAAAATGAAGAATATGGTGGAATGTCATCTTAGAGCTTTGATTGCACAGTTTTTGCGAGTTGAAAATATTCCGGCTGGTGATGAAGATGACAAAGAGAATTGGTTAAAAATCATTACGTCTTTGTCGTGGGAAGCTGCTACTCTTCTGAAGCCAGATACAAGCAAGGGTGGAGGAATGGATCCTGGTGGATATGTTAAAGTTAAATGTATAGCTTGTGGGCGCCGGAGTGAAAGGTAATATTGGAAAAAATGAGATATTTTGCCGCAGCATTATTGCAATACGAGTTCATATGTTCTCTCTGTCCCATTGTGCGCTAGCACATGTCGTTAAATCATATTAAACTGAGACTCTCAGTTCTACTCTTTTTTATTTTATTTTTCGAAATTCAAAATGATTGTGCTGAAAATATGTTTTGAATACTTCTCAGCAATATACTTTCCATCAAAATGCTTGTTCATGACTGGCAGGGGAGAATGTACATAATTTGCTAGCTTATTTAGGAGATGGTACGGACATAAAGTATTCAATTTCTGTTTGTCGTTAGATACAAAGTCTTTTTATTAGTAGAACATGTGATTTGTAGCTGAGAATATGAAAAAATCTTGTTGCTCTCTTCCTCTTAGTCTATTTGGATAGCATTTCTTATTCTTTCAGTTTCATTGATGGTATTTATTGTTGGTTCTTTTGTCTTTCCTAGTATGGTGGTTCGAGGAGTTGTTTGCAAGAAAAACGTGGCTCATCGGCGAATGATGTCAAAAGTAGAGAGACCACGTCTCCTTATCCTTGGGGGAGCTTTGGAGTATCAACGCGTCTCTAACCATTTGTCAAGCGTTGATACTTTGCTGCAGCAGGTTTTACATTGTTAACTTCTCTTTTATATTTGGTTTGTACTGTAACCATCGAATTTTTGGAGAACCTATTCAGGTGAACTATGCCCATGACACATACATTTTGTCAGGTTCTGCCCTTCATTAAACAATAGGGCTTCCTACCTGTTTTTATGGGCTTCATGAACATTTTCAGGAAATGGACCATTTGAAGATGGCAGTTGCAAAGATTGATTCCCATCACCCTAATGTTCTTTTAGTAGAGAAGTCAGTTTCCCGATTTGCTCAGGAATACCTTCTTGCGAAAAGCATTTCACTTGTTCTGAATATCAAGAGGCCACTTTTAGAGCGTATAGCCCGCTGCACCGGTGCACAAATTGTCCCTTCGATTGATCATCTTTCTTCTCAGAAGCTGGGGTGTTGCGACTTGTTCCATGTAGAGAAATTTATTGAGGAGTATGGAAGTGCAGGGAAAAGTGGGAAGAAGCTGACCAAGAATTTGATGTTCTTTGAGGGTTGCCCAAAGCCTTTAGGTTACACTGTAAGTCGAGCACTTTATTTGCAATATAAGTTGGCAATGAATTGGATGATTGAGGTAATCACTATCAAGATGGTGCTTACACCTATGGTCATTGACAGTGGTAAATACTTGTTGGGGTTCCTTTCCTATTTTTGGGGCCTGGTGTTGTCTAGCGAAACATTTTTTTATTAATACTATTGAGGCTGTCTAGTAGCACTTATCAAACGATTAACAAGTCACATCAGGATAGCTTTTTGTTGGAACTTGGGTGATAGGGATTCAATTTCAGACAGAGCCAATAAACCTGTGTTAGTCCAATGGTCCATTTTGAATGTCTACTCTGGCAATGAAAAGCAACGAGGTGGCTGGGCAGTAAGCAGTAGTTTTTTACTGCTTAGAAAGATCAAATTTGGTGTACGGTTGCGTTGCTTTGCTTATTGATTTCGCTGACAGTAACAATTCTATTCTGCATAGCTCTCTTTGCTGTTAGGGGGAGGGAGACACACACACAGGATTATTCACCAGTTTTCTGTAGCTTTCTTGTTTCATTAATTTTGTATTCTTTCGTCAACATCAATAAAGCTACCATTTGTATTTCCTTGTTTTCTGTGTTAGAGAGCCCATATTGGTATTCCGTTTTTGCTGATATGCTAAAATAGGGACACATGTATGAAGTGCAAAGCTTATTTGATGTTGCATATGTGTAGGAAAAGTAAACGATGGGTTACGATGGATGCTATTTTAATCTAGCTCACTTTTGCTGAATCAGATTTTGCTCAAAGGTGGCAATATAGATGAGTTGAAGAAGGTGAAAGAAGTGGTCCAGCTGGGAGTTTTTGCAGCTTATCACTTGGCACTGGAGACATCTTTTCTGGCTGATGAGGGTGCTTCACTTCCAGAGCTCCCTTTGAATTCTCCAATAACAGTTGCATTACCCGATAAACCATCAAGCCTTGGCAGGTCCATTTCTACAATACCTGGTTTTGCAATACCTGGAGCTGAAAAACCTTCAGATTCCCAACCTAAGGTAGAAATTCAGCAATCAATCGAAGGTGTTGTATCAAATAGGAATTTACCCATTAATTCAAGAGATGCATATGATTCTACAAGTCCATCATCGGAAACTGATAGGAAACCTAGTCTGAGTTCAAATGAACGAAATAATTCCTCAATTCGGATGGCTGAATTAGAACAGAACATCACAGACCCTTCCCATTACAAACCCATTGAGAAGGATGTTAAGGTTGAAGCAACAGAGTCATTTCAAGGAAAACAAACCAATGCAGAGAAAGCTAGCGTTGATAGTTTATCTAGTACATCTTTTGTGACCTCTGAGAAATTGGAAAAAGATTTTGGTAACTTCCATGCTGATGCGAATGCCTTGAAAGTAAAGAGGGATTGTAACAATCTGGAGGACATTGGATCTTCAAAGGAGGAGTTTCCTCCGTCACCTTCAGATCATCAAAGCATCTTGGTGTCTTTGTCAACACGATGTGTGTGGAAGGGGACTGTGTGTGAACGGGCTCATCTTATCCGGATCAAATTCTACGGGAGCTTTGATAAACCTCTGGGGCGGTATTTGCAAGACCATCTTTTTGATCAGGTTCTTCATGCTTCCACTCCTTAATTATGACCCTTCGATTATATTTTCAATCTATAATAAAGTTGATGACATGTGTACTTCTCTTTCTTAGAACTACCGCTGCAGTTCATGTGAGATGCCTTCAGAAGCACATGTTTACTGCTATACACATCGGCGAGGAAGCCTTACAATATCTGTTAAGAAACTCCCAGAGTTTCTTTTACCCGGGGAACGCGATGGAAAAATTTGGATGTGGCATAGGTGCCTTCGATGTCCTCGAACGAATGGATTTCCTCCAGCAACTCGGAGAATAGTGATGTCTGATGCTGCATGGGGTCTGTCTTTTGGCAAATTTTTGGAGCTTAGCTTTTCAAACCATGCTGCTGCTAGCAGGGTTGCAAGCTGTGGACATTCCCTTCAAAGAGACTGTCTCAGGTTTTATGGGTATGTGCTCTCTCTCTTTCTATTTGTGCGTGCGTGCATGTGGGCATTTCTGAAGTGCACTTGGGATTTCCTTATGCAGCTAAATCTTCATTGCTACATAGTTTTGATACTGTCTATATGATCAGATTTGGGAGAATGGTTGCTTGCTTCCGCTATGCTTCAATTAATATTCATTCAGTTTTCCTCCCACCTTCAAGAGTTGAATTTAATTATGATAATCAGGAGTGGATTCAGAAGGAAGCCAATGAGGTGCATATTTTATCAAGTTTTCATTTCTCTAGTTTAGGAAAAGCTTTATGCTAAGTAGAATTCAAGGAACTTTTTTCTGTATGACAGGTACAACGCAGAGCAGATCTTCTATTCATAGAAGTGCAAAATTCCCTTTGTCGAATTTTGGAGAAAAGCAGTGGTGCAGGGACTCGTAAAGAGTGGGCAAAAGGCACTGAGTTAACAAGATTACATGTCAAGGAACTTGAAAGGATACTTCAGAAGGAGAAAGAAGAATTTGAGGTAGCTCATTTGAATTCACCATCCGTGTCTTCTTGTCCCCCAGCCGAACTAGAAAATGAAAAACTGAAGGAAAATTAGTATTTTGCGTATATTACAATACCTTGTGTACCCCATGCACAGCCTGGTCATTCTACTATAACATATCAACCCAAGAGAGATGCATGGATGACTGTTTTTCTAGAATCTTTTGATATTGCTGATAGTGCACACACTATTCTTGCACATATGTTTTTGGATACAATATACCATGCAATGCATTTGAAATTTCTCGCATGCTTTACTAATTGTACTCACTTTGTGTTTGGTTTTTCCATATCCAAGCAACGATAGTTCAATAATGAGTTGACTGTTGTAGTATGATGCACATTACATAATTTGTCCGGGAGGTTAGAGTATCTCCTCAATTCAAACATGTTATACCTGGCACACGGTAATTTTTGTTGTCTGGTTACTGATTGAAATTATTTGCACTTGTAGGAATCTATGCACAATACCCTATCTGACAGGGTCAAAGGTGGCCAGCCTGCAATTGATATTCTTGAGATCAATAAACTACGGAGGCAAATGCTCTTCCATTCTTATGTATGGGATCAACGCCTTATCTATGCTGGCAGGTTAAGGAACTCCAACATCCAGGAAAGTCAGATCCCAAAGTTCAGGGAGAAACAAGTCAGTTATTTTCAGAATTTTGTTGCTATTGAGGATGTTTCTTCTAAACCTATCAAAGGTTCTGACTCAGATTTAGATCATAATCAAGAAGGGTCTTGTAAGAATATTAGCCAGACAAATATAGTACACAGAGGAGGGGACAAAAATCTGGATTTGAATTCAGGCGGAGAGGCTGGGCATTGTCTTGATTCTAATGCGGACACAGAAGAGAAATATGACTTGGCAAAAATGAGAAGAGTTCTTCCAGAGGGGGAGTTTCCACTTGAGGGCAATTTGTCTGATACTCTTGATGCAGCTTGGACAGGCAAAAATCATGTCCCAAGTGTGACAATTAAAGAAAATGCCACCACGCTTCCTGATTCAACAGCAGTAAATACAGGAATCAACACTGTTGAGAAAGGTGGCAATGGAGTATCTCGTTTGCCCGATTTGGCAAGTCCACATCCGGTGGCCATTCCATTTCCTGATATCTACAATCCTTTCAAACGGTCTTCTTCATTCAATGCTCCAAATACAGAAACTTCAAGTTCGGTGGCCATTCCATTTCCTGATATTTACAATCCTTTCAAACGGTTTTCTTCATTCAATGCTCCAAATACAGAAACTTCAATTTCGGTGGCCATTCAATTTCCTGATACCTACAAGCCTTTCAAACGGAGTTCTTCATTCAATGCACAAAAGCTTGGTATTGGAGAGTACAACCCTGTCTACATCTCACTATTTAGGGAGTTGGAACAGCAAAGTGGTGCTAATTTGCTTCTGCCAGTGAGTGTCAATGACATAGTTAGTCCAGTATATGAAGATGAACCCACTAGCATTGTAGCATATGCTTTAATGTCATCAGATTATCATGCCCAAATGTCTGAGGTTGAAAAACGGAAAAATCCTGTGAGCACTGCTGTTTCCTTGCCACTTTTTGACTCAGTGACTCTACTGTCACTTAACTCGTTTGACGAGTCAACTTCTGACATTCAGAGAAGTCTTGGGTCTTCTGAAGAAAGCATGTTGTCAGTACCTCGAGGATCTCAGGCTCCAGATAAGGATTTTCATGCCAGAGTTTCCTTCACGGATGATAGCTCTCAAGGGAAAGTGAAGTATACAGTAACTTGCTATTATGCAAAGCGGTTTGAGGCCTTAAGGAGGATTTGCTGCCCTTCCGAATTGAATTTTGTACGGTCTATTAGCCGCTGTAAGAAATGGGGGGCCCAGGGGGGCAAGAGTAATGTGTTCTTTGCCAAGACCTTGGATGATCGGTTTATTATCAAACAGGTTACGAAAACAGAACTAGAGTCGTTTATCAAATTTGGACCAGCTTATTTTAAGTACATATCTGAATCTATCAGTACACGCAGCCCAACGTGCCTGGCAAAGATACTTGGAATATATCAGGTATAGTTCTTTCTTTGATTCTTAGCACCATTTCTGGCTACTAGTCCAAATAGAGTAAAATTTGAACATTGTTTTATTGCTTTGTCTTGTAGGTTTCATCAAAGCACCTTAGAGGAGGGAAAGAATCCAAAATGGATGTCTTGGTGATGGAAAATCTTTTGTTCAGGAGAAACGTTGCTGGGCTTTATGACCTGAAAGGGTCTTCTCGATCACGATACAATCCAGATACCAGTGGAAGCAATAAGGTGTTACTTGACCAGAATCTTATTGAAGCCATGCCAACTTCTCCAATTTTTGTAGGAAGCATGGCAAAGAGGTTGCTCGAGAGAGCTGTCTGGAATGACACGTCATTTCTCGCTGTAAGTGAAGTGCAATTATTTCGAGCTTAGTGTGATTAATTAATTTAGTTATTCTGGTGTTTGATCTCTCATTGCATTGTTTCTAACAAAATTAGTCAAATGTTTTCATAAGGTAATAGGTATTGCTCAATTATTTTCCAATAGTTGTGTTGAAATTAATCAAGAAATCAGGTTTCTAGGGTTTGAATCCGATAAACCTCTCGGTGTGAGAAGATTGCAGGCCAGTTTGGAATTGCTTTTCTAGACTGTTGTTCCAATAAGCTCTGTTTTCAATTTTCCCTTAAAGAAGTACATTTTGGTTTTGGGAAAGCAATAGCGAGCATGTCCTAACTAAATAGTAAGACAAAATGTGTTGTCCAATTTCAAAATTTATTGTCATAACTCAAAAAATTCAAACAACCATTTAATTTAGAAGCATAAGTGGAATAATATTTTACCATCCCTAACTTAACGGCTGTTATTTATATTGTGAATGCAGTCAATCGATGTGATGGATTACTCATTATTGGCGGGAATAGACGAGAAAAAGCAGGAGCTAGTAGTAGGAATCATAGATTTCATGAGACAGTACACATGGGACAAACACCTCGAGACATGGGTGAAGGCTTCGGGAATCCTAGGTGGATCGAAGAACACGACTCCTACGGTAATATCGCCCCAGCAGTACAAGAAACGTTTCAGGAAAGCTATGACCGCCTATTTTCTGATGGTGCCAGACCAGTGGTCTCCCCCCACAGTTATCCCCCTCAGCAGGTCACAGTCCGATCTCGGGGAAGAGAATCTCCAGTAACTGGAGATGTTTTTGCTTGTACATTTCGGGATCCCGCCTTTGCAATTGTAACTTCACCACCTTTCTTCTTCAATGAACTTCGTTTCTGTTTCTTCAATTTTGAAATGTTTGTTTTTCCTTTATAAGTAGAAAGGGTAGTTCCAAGTTGTCAAATATAGGCAGAGAATTTGATAATGCTTTTAGTTGTTTGTAGATTTTGAACTTCATTGTAGTCTAAAGCCTAGTTATCAAAATATATCAGAGAATAATTTGTCATACTTGTATAGTTGACGTTTTAAAATACAGTATTGCGATATTGATGATCAGTTTTGACAATTTCGAACTTATTATTAGAGTTATAATTCTTTGCTGTTTGTGTTCTTACAAGTCCTCGCACTATTTTTCTTAAACATAATTGCAAGCCTGCGTAAAAAACCTAGGCAAAAGCATCATTTTAATGAACAATTGGTTATATAAACTAACGTTTATTCTACATGCATGACGAATTCAACCTGGGAGTCAGCTATAATATAACACCAATAATCTTAGTGATTTAGTTTCGATGACTCTTAGTTTCTAAAAGAGAGTCGCAAAAACCTTTCATTTCAATACAGCTTTCCAAAATTTGATTTACCAAAACAAAAAATTTACAGATTAGTGTCAGGGCAATCATTCTTCACAGATCAAGAGAATTGATGCAATCGAAAGACGCAAAATATAAAAAAACCAAAAACTAATCCTTTACATCAGTAACACCTTCAGCTGAAATCTGAAAACGCGCTTCTGCTTCAGCTAAACAAGGCGAACTTATCACTTTACAGATCCGCTCCTCCCCTCTACCCTTTCTCAAAGAAAGCCTGTCATTATATATCACAACCAGTTACTACTGATCAACAATCTTCAACTAATTACAACAAATAATTCTCAGGTAAAACCAGTAAAATACCTTGTAGTGGATGCATGAGCCATTATATTGCCACCGATAGGCTTAATTTGAGGTCCGGCAAAAATAGCAGAGCCGTCTACTTGTGCAACTACTTGGTTTGTAATAACAACTGCTACCCCAAATTCATCTGCCAATTTCTGTAGACTCCTTAGAAACTTGGCCAGATGCATTTGTCTAGCTGAAAGCTCGCCTCTCCCAGAGAAATCGGTTCTGTATAGGGCGGTTGCACTGTCTACTATCATCAGGGCAAACCTATAGAGCAATTACCGAACAAATTAGTCGATTTACAAGGGGAAAGAGAGGCATACGCATAATGTTAGATTTTACCTTGTTTCCACCATCATAGACGCTGCTTCGAGCAAAAGCCTTGATTGGTGATCGGTGTTGTAGGCACGAGCATAGGCCACGTTTTCCAAAACATCAGCACCATTTAGTCCGAATCTGCAATATTCAAAAGAATTATTGACCCAAATAACAATAGAGAGACAAGGGAAGCATTTTCTTAGGATGATTGTGTTGTCAATTTAGCACCTGTCTGCTATCTGTAAGAGTCTTTGAGGCCTGAATGTCCCTTCAGCGTCAATGTACATCGCTTTTCCCTCGCCACCCCCTTGATCTAACGGAAGCTGCAAAATCTGGGATTTCTTAAGAATTTGAAGCAAGATTGCAAAACATAAGCTAGACAATGGCCACATATAGTAAAAACGGATTGACTGTTAATTATGTGGAAGAATTAGGCCCTATCCTGTTGGACTTATGACAGCTGAACTGAAGTGAACTTGTTAAAACTCATAAGAACTTATCAAATCTTTACTAAACTTCACCAACTTATAAGTACCTAAAACATGTTTATGGATAAGTAGGTTATGAACTTAGTGCAACTTATTAGAACCGAATTGAACTGAAGTTCTTACCTGGCAAGTAACACAAAGTGTGTGGCACAACTGAGTCTTTCCAGAGCGAAACTCACCGTATATCTCAGTGATAGATCCTGTTTCTATCCCTCCTGTCATATGGTAAGAACTTGTTGTCTTAAAATAAAAAAAACGCACAGTTGATTGTTCAATGAGACCAATAAGAAACAATGTGAACTTGCCTTCGAGTATCTTGTCGAGTTCCCTAGATCCGGATGTTATCTGAATTATCTCTAACCTCTGGGCATGGAGTTGGCTAGCACTAGTGAAACCTAGAGGTACCAGCTTGGAAGCTGTGTATGACTAAAGCAAATGAATAAAAACCATTAGGAAAATTTAGTAAAGCAACTAGAGAAACGAAGGGTGGAATGCCTGCTTCGATGATTTTATCAACTTTAGCTTCGCTGATTCCTTTTATCTGCAGAAGCTCCTTTCGGGGAGAGTATGCAACAGATTCAACGGTGCAGAGGCCAGCATCTTTCAGCTTCTTAACATCAAGAGCAGCTATCCCTGATTCCTGGAATTCAACATTAAAAAAATTAATTTGCTGCAGAGAACTTCTCTATGCACATATGATCAAATGACACCAAGAACTGTGTCAACTCAATGCCTATTGTTAACTGAACAGACTCAGAATTTGTTTCAAAGAGAAATTTGTTTGCTGAGCAGCAAACATCATAATAAACCATCTCCCTATTCAAGAAAGGAAATCTAATAAGCACAATGGAAGCAATACAAGAAGAAACCTCTCATAGATGTCTCAACCTTAATTACAAAAACAATTGAAGATTGAAAGAATCAACTAGCATTAATTACTGAATGACTCAAAACGCACAATTTCTTCAAAGTTAACACAGAACCTCGTTGAAGCAAACCCTAAATAGAAATTGAAGAAGAACCCATTTGAGTGGAGCTCTACATTGCCCTACATTCGGTGTAAAACAGATCAAAATTGGGGAAAAACGATGCTTGAACAACATTATGCAAAGTGAAAGCAAAACGCGAAATCGAATTCAGCTAAGGAAATGCACCCAATTTCTGTAGGTTTCAAAGCGAACGAACCCAATTGAATACACAACAAACGCAATAGAAAAGAAAACACTTTCTAGCACGAATCACGAAATGACAAAGAACCCAAGAGTCCCAACAGATTAAACGACCCATTTCCCAATTCGAAGTACAAAAGCGAAAGATCAAATCTTTTGAGTCCCAACATGGTCGTTTCAAAGCGAACGAACCCAATTGAATACACAACAAACGCAATAGAAAAGAAAACACTTTCTAGCACGAATCACGAAATGACAAACAACAGATTAAACGACCCATTTCCCAATTCGAAGTACAAAAGCGAAAGATCAAATCTTTTGAGACGAAGGGTTTACCTGAAGCTGTTCAACAGGGAAAGGACCGTGTTGAATCTCCTCAATTTCCTCCTGATGGGGTTGCCGTTGTTGTTGATGAGCCATTTTGCAGCCGAGAAAACAAGGGAACTGTAGAATTGAAGAGGAGGGAAAATGGCAAATTATGTATTCGAAATTTCTCAAAAGTGGGCGCCAATACTAGCAGCTTGCGATGAAAGCTTCAACTTCAATTAGAGAGTACATGGTATCAACCAAGGCCTGCATGTAGACAATAACTAAGCCCAGCCCAATTTATCGCTCTTTTGGCCCAATATTTGTGAGTTGGAAGCCCATTAGTCTTCTAAAACCTTTCATTTCATTGTCTACAAGTTGGTGTATTTATAATAATTTTGTTCGATTCATTGTACCTACAAATTTCTAAAATATTCTAGATAATATGAGTTCAAATGAACTATAAACTAGAGGTTTATGTTTTTTTTTTTCATGTCATCAAACCAATGAAAGGATTTTCGTCAATTCTAACTTTCTAAGTTACAATAAATATAGTTTCATTAGTTTGAACTAATTCGATTAAAGAACTCAATAATTTTTTTGTTGTCTATTCAAAATCATGAATTTACAAAAAAAAAATTTTGTAAAAATAGCGGTGAATGTCTTAGCTTAGTAGTTAAGTTTGAAGTTATGATTTTAAAAGTCACAGGTTCGAGTCTATATTCGAGTAGAGAAAGGTGAAGGCTTTTTGTTATTATTGGAAGTTTAAACGAGGTAATTTTTAAAAAAATTATGAAAACAATAAACTGAAACAGAATACATTAAATAATATAGTTAATTTCCTTCACTATAAGTTATTTTAAACTTATATGCCTCTTAAGTGCGAGTGTTGTTTGATTTCAATTTATGAGTAAGTAATATATAAATAATTGGAGTGTGTGATAAAATTAACTTACTTTTTACTTATAAGTAGCAAAAAGTGTAAATGAATCAATAGAATATACAAAAGAAATATACGTTATTTTAGTACATTTTTTTATAAAAGGTTTTTCTAGTGCATTAAACTAAATAAAATATATTAATTTTACTGAATGAGACTCTAAATGTTTATAGTTAGAAGAAACATAAGCTAAAAAACAACTTGACTTATAAGTTATTATGCTAAAAAAAATTAGCTGTCAGTTAGGATTTTAAAAAGTAACGTGCAAGACCCAACATACTGCCTACCTTTTTTAGTAACTTTTCATTTATTGCCCCTCTAAACTTTTTTAGAAGTCTATTATTAACTTATATAAAATATTAGGATACCGCATGAACACAACGTGTAAGCTATCGATTAATTTTGACTTTTCTAATACGTTATTTTTCTAATTTTCTCTCAAAACAAAAGTTAACATATTACGTTTGAAGGAAAATCGGCGTACCTTTTACAAAATCAAATAAATAAATGATGTTTTCAACATTCAAGTTACAACACAAAACACACCACCTTAATTTTACAAAATCAAATAAATAAATGATGTTTTCAACATTCAAGTTACAACACAAAACACACCACCTTAATTTTTTTTTTTTTTTGAATATTTAACAAATCCTTAAAGAGGTTAGGTTTCGAACCCAAAACCTCATACTTTTACATTGAAAGTTGTATCAACTGAGTTACGCCCCTTTAATAAACCATCACCTTAATAATCCATAATTAACACAATCTTGATCCTTTCATATTACATATCCAAGTTCATTTGAAAAATTTATTTTGTTATTTTTTATTCAATGAGGACGTAAATGGTCTATCAATTATTCTACAAAATTTATTTTATTGAATTAAAGCCTCCTAAAACCCAAAGGAAAAATACTGGTGAATTTGTGAATTTAATGTCATGTT
>CAOJBJ012150041.1:0-11880 GCA_948291685.1 Euphorbia celastroides | reverse complement strand
CAGCTCAACCGGCTTTTTGGTTTTATTCAATCAAGCATTGGAGATTTGAAAATGACCTGGGTTCTTGATCTAAGTGACAATAAGCTCAATGTAAACATTTAAGCCCAAACCAAGTACTTGTATGAAGCAGTGTTACTAATGGCGAAACTAATGCTTTTAAATGTACAGAAAACAATCCTCGTAGAGATGAGATTACATTTTTTTGACATGAAGTCAACGGAATTGCATTTACATGATTTCCGTATTACAAAAAGACAGTTATATGCCAGTCGACTTCAAGTTTTGGAATTTGAAGATATTCCCAATCTTAAGGTTTTCTACAGTGGAAATCATGTTGTCGACATACCTTTGTTGGGATCTTTGAAATTCAATCAATGCAATATGAAGATATTCCCAATCATGATTTTTGAGTAAAAATCATGGCATTTACTACTTCAACTGACTCCCAAATAAATTTGGTTCAACTAGGTCTCCTGATGTCAAGTAGTTCCTTTTCTCCTTCATTTGCCTACTGAATTGAGGTGTTGATCAAGATCGTTTAAACTGCCTGAGGGGAAACTGAAAGTGGAAACAAGTCAAATTTCTTGTGAAAAACCTTAATCGTGATTAGTCTCTTTGATGAATTTTAATTTCCTATATGTTTTGTTACCTTTGGTGGAATGATCTGATTGATATGAAAGTTAAATGTTGATATTTGCTTGGTTTCTGCTGATTGACAAATCTAGAAGATGGGGTTTGAACCCAAGTCCTCAAGGGGCTTTTTAAAATTGAATGGAGAAGTATGTCATTGACCACTAATGACGTATAATAAACAGATCGTATTTTTCTTCATATTTTCATTGTTTTCAATTTTTCTACAGGGAAATACTAAATATCCGTTATGATGTTGACAATTTGTTAAAAATTGTGATTTTACTCATCGATAGATTATCTCAAGATGCAAGGAAAGGTCTACTAGTACATTCCATGGCAACATCAAATCCCTCAAGGAAAAAGAAAGCATATCAGCATTCAACGAAAGTCCCCTTGACGAAGAACACGTTTTTCCAGAATCAACAGACGTCAAATTGCAATTAGGTGATGCCCAACAGGTATATCTACAGTTAATGTGTCATGGTTGCTATTAATATTGTGTTATTTTAATTATTTGTTTCTTTAGATAAGTATTAAGGTTTGAGAAAATATAATATGTCAAATGTATGGGGTCAAAATTTAAAAATTAGGCATTTAACTCTTCTATTATTTGAAGAACGTTAAAAGCTGAACTATATTAGAAGTGAACATTTGATATATTAGATACTTTAATATTTGGTGGTAGAAAGAGTGTACCAGATTGTCGTCCGTTGTTTCGATGGGCCAAAGATTCTCCATTCTTTCGTTTTGGATTATAATGGACTAAAGCAAAATGGCTCATTAAACTATCTGAACTTCTTTTATTGTGAAGTCACGGATAGCTGTTGCATCTCCACTTTTGGGTCAATTGGAAACAGTCTCTCTACTAGCTCAGGGGTAAGGCTGCGTACACCCGACCCCCAGACCCCGCTTGCGCGGGAGCCTTGTTAGGCATTGGGGTAATGTTGTGTTGTTGTGTAGAAAGAGTGTACCAGATTATATAACAAGACTGCAGAAATTTTTTATAAGATATTCAACTTATATATGCACGTAATTTTAGTTGATTGTGATTTGATTTTATTTATAAGGTTCCATTAATCAAGAACAAGGACGACTTGATTAGGCCCATGGCGATGTACTATGTAGTTTCATCCAGGTTGGCAGGAAAAGGATTGCAAATGTTGAGAAGGCTAAAAATAGCATTTTGTGATTCGATATCACTTATATTTTTGTTTGACGAAAACCATGCTACTTCTAAAGCCTTTATTTCCTTGGAGGAATTAGAATTGTATGGTCTACGAAACTTGGTTCATATATGGTTTCAAATGCCACCAAAAACGTCTGCTTTTCAGAACTTGCAACTTCTAGTTTTATCAGAATGTAATAATACATATCTTTTTTCGCCTCAAGTGGCCAAACTTATGGCTCAACTACAGAAGGTTTATATTAGCCAATGCGAGAAGATGAAAGAAATAATAGATTAATAGTAGAAGGGGATGATAAATTGGCCAAGATATCATTTTTATTCCCTAAGCTAGAGCATTTGGAACTTCAATACATGCCTAATCTCAAAATTTTCTCTAGCGGATTTTTTGAAGTTGGATTTCCTACATTGAATTCCCTGAAGTTTAATCAATGCAATAAGATGGAATCTTTTTTTCTACTGGGGATTCTTGGAAGCCCAAGTTGGAGCGAATAGAAATAAATGGGAGCTTATATTCTTTAATGGTTGATCTCAATGCCACTATTATGAGATGGTAAATATCTTATCTGCTAGTTTAACTTTTTAATGATACAAATTGGGTAATGATGTTGTTGTTGTTGTTGTTGATACAAATTGGATAGCATTTCATTTGTTTTTCCAACTTTTCTTGCACAAGTTCAATTTTTTCATTTGTATATAGCACACCAAATTTATTAATGTGTTATTTGTTTTTTCTCTAGTGCGGGGACCTGGAAAGCTCACATTTTTACATATGCTGACCTGAAGAAAGCTACAAAGAATTTCAGACCAGATAGATTGTTGGGTGAAGGTGGTCTTGAAAAAGTCTACGAAGGATGGTTACATGGAAAAACTTACTCACCCTCTGAAAGTGGCGTTGGAATGGCGGTTGCAGTTAAGAGATTGAGCCTGCATAGTTTTGAAGGATATAAAGAATGGCAGGTATTCATTCATACCATTGTAACTATGCACTTTGTGGAGAAACCTGTAGAACTGCCATGAAAGGCAAAGAAAACATAAAAGCCATGAAGGCACAATAAGCCACAAAGGGCAAAAGGGTTCGTAAACCCCAGAGAGAGAGAGAGAGATAATATGAATTCAATACATTCTGTTGAATTGATTTGCAATGTAAGGTTACAACCTATTTATAGTGATAATAGCTAAACTAATCCCATATAACCTATATATCTAACACACTTGATTAATATTTAATTTATTATGTTCATTACTTGTGATTAGGACTGTAAAATTATCTTAGAAACATTTTGATGTTGATTGCGATATTTGATGCTAAAGAGTTTTTATTTGAAGCTGCTTACTAATTCATGAAGGCCGTGGGCCTAATTCGCCTTCTGAACTTTCACCACAATAGAGTGATCAGAGTGATTTCACTCTCTAAGCCATCCATATAAAGATAAAAACTGCTACAAATTGGAGAGGTTAGGGCGTTGCTTTTGGGCAGAAGGTCTGGTGGCAAATTGAGCACAAGGCCATTGAATGATTGAATTTTCCCGTTTAATGCACACCTTTAATGTAGTTAATGTAATTCCACATTTGTGCAATAAAGTTCCTGCATTTTAGTGCTTCAAGTGTGTGGCTGAATTCCTTAGCAATAAAAAATGCAGTTCTGGATGTGTAGATTTGAAACCTTCTCAGACTAATTTGAAAATCATAAAAGTAAGATAATGTAAAATATGGTGTTAGTTTCATGAAGATGTGGTGCCACATCACTTTGCTGTTGATGATGCATTTAACAGGAGTAGAAAGAAATGTTTGAATACTTTCGTTTCATTAGTATAGGCCTGAAATTTGCACTGTCGGCATTATGAACCAATGTTGTATAATCTGAGTAACTTATAGAGATTTTAAGCCTTCACATAGATGGGGTATGTTTTTCTACAATGTTGATTGCAAGTTAAATGCTGTAGAATTTGTTTGTTGAAATGAAAAACAAAAAAAACAAAAAACAAAAAAACAAATTTTCTTTATGTTTATGAGTAGCTGCTATATGGTCATTTACAGAATCCTACATTGTCTTTTCTCTCGTACTGAACCTGTGGGATTTTTGAGTTGATGAAAGAGCTCAAATTGAAGTTTATACTATTATTAATAACAATCTAAATTTTCTCCGAATACATATGGCTTGGCTTTATTTTATTGTGTTTTAAAGCCCTTTAAAACTACATCATCCAACTGAAAAAATGTTACTCTGTTGTAGTAGTGAGGAATAAAGGAACAACTTCACTTCATTTCCCACTTCTTTGTGTTAACAGAATTACAATGCAAAAATTTCCGATTTCGGGTTAGCAAAATTGGTGCCTTCAGGTGGGGATTCATATGTGACAACCAGGGTTATGGGAACTTCTGGATATGCTGCTCCTGAGTATACTGCAACTGGCAATGCTTTAAATAGCTGTAAATAATGATTTGTCATTGTCTACTTGTAAAACATACTTTGCAGCTATTATAGTGAAGAACACAAGATTTACAAAAAAAAAAAAATCAACTTGCTTCTATAACCTTAAGAATTGGGCTGAAATTGTGTTTTTCGGTCATAATCAGGTCATTTACAGGTAAAAAACGATGTATATAGCTTCGGGGTGGTGCTGCTTCAGCTCATGATGGGATTAAAAGCCCTTGAGAGCAACCGCCCGAGTGGACAGCTGTTCCTTGTTGATTGGCTGAAGACGATTTTCCCGAACTAAAGAGAGTTGAAAAAAAGTAACTTTTAGTTTGTAAAAGACAAAGTAAGGCTATTGTTTTGCCATATAAATATATGTAAATATATCACATTGTATTGATATGTTTACAATAATTCAATAAAGTTAAAATTATTTATATCAAATAATAAATAATTAGTGCAAGAATACGATTCAGTTACTTGGTAGTCTATTCGTAATGTTTGCAAAATGACAATGCAAGTCCTTCAAAAGGGGAGGCACACGTAATAATGGAGATTTATGGGAACTTAAAGATATACTAATTCCTGATTACACTGCGCGTAGATAGATGACAAACAGGAGAATCATCTTCCTCTATTACATGTTTCGAGATTCGGGGGATTGAGAAATCTCATTTCCACTTCATGGGGATTCCGCGTCCCTATCAGGTTGACACCCGAGCTGTAGAAATCCTGAACCCGGTGTAATTCTTGTATAACTTGTCCCATGGTGGGACGTCTTGTAGGATCTGAATCAATACAGTTTGAAGCAAGCTCAGCCATCAGTAACATAGCCTTGGTTGTGTATTGGCCTTCCAAAGTTGAGTCCATCATGCCTCTTAGCGCTCTTTCTAGTGACAAAATTGGTTTCAACCTAGTAACCAATTCTCTTTGTTCTTCTGGGTGATCATAATCAATCGCCTTTAAGCCTGTCATTAATTGCAATAGCACCACCCCGAAGCTATACACATCATTTTCCACAGTAGCACGACCTGATTAAGTGATTTTAAAACATTGATTCAGATGACTCACTTCTGGTCTAAACTTAATATGCCAGCAGCAGATTCATATACTTCAACTAATTTAACTCACCATTAAATGGAGAAGTGAAAAATAATTGGACATCATGTTTTCAATTTCAACATTGGAGTTTTCGACTTAAGCTTAATTTTTTCTCATTTGTTGAAAAAAAAATGAAGAAGTGAAAATATTGTAAGAAATTTTGATAAACTTTACCGTTAAATAGATGCAGCTTTGCAGTACTTCACCTTAAATATATAACATGTAAAAAATTACCTGAAGTAACATAATCAGGGTCCATATAGCCAATTGTTCCCACAGTAAGAGTTGACCAGTGTGAGCGATCTGAATTGTAGTTCTGGAAAAGAAAAAAGTTAAATATGTAAATAAATGCTTATACTATTTTCAAAACATTAATACTGAAATGCTTTATATATAACTAAAATATTATGTGTGTAACCATGGTCGTCTCATGAGAGCCTGCATTTGAAGGTCCCGATATGGCCAACCCAAAATCTGCTATTCTTGAACTGTAATCCTACAACATGAATTTCAATGATAATCAAGTACATTAATGCTTTCACATCTCATCAATAATATATAATATTAATAACTCAACTAAATTAACATTTAGAATTTTAGATCCATTTACTACTAGTACTAGTCTACAACTTACAGTATCAAACAGTATATTTGAAGGCTTGATATCTCTGTGAATAACTTGTGGCGTTGAAGTATGAAGAAAATGCAGTCCTCGAGCTACCCCAATAGCTATTTTGATCCTCATATCCCAAGACAAGGGTTTGATCCCAGAATTTCCTACATATGTTTTTACATAAAGAGAAAACAGCAATCAGACTAATTACTTAACCTCTAGCTAGTTTCTTCAATTTTTTTGCACTGGAAATCTGTTCTTACTAGCAAAAAGATGATCATGCAAACTTCCCTGAGGAATCATCTCATACACGACAAGTAATTCACCAACTTCCGAACAATATCCTAACAGTTTAATCAAGTTTGGATGCAATTTCTTCTGGAGAATGTCCACCTCTGACTGAATCATCAAACCGAAAAATGAATATAGTTAGCTTACATACTCTGTTGGAAAAACTTTATATGAAGAATAGTGGTAATAAGAGTTCAAACCATCCACTGCTCTTTTGCATTTTTATAATCATATGTCTTGTATCTCTTTACAGCAACTGGCATTCCAGTGCTGGTTTTTGAGGGTGCATAAGTCTTTCTGTCTATCCATCCTTTGTAAACTTGGGCAAAACTTCCCTCCCCCACCAAATTACCCAAACTGAACCTCTTTGTTGCTATCTTTAAATCGGCTAACTCGAAACTATGTAGGGTTGTCACTCTTGCAGAATAATCAATAGCATGTTATCAATTTCGATTGATCTAATATATAAATTTAAAAAATAGGATATTCAACTTTTAAATGAAAGAAAATGACTAAAAGCAACTGAAAGGAAACGAAAAATGCAATTTACCCTGTAAATATAGCACCATGGTCTTTCGTCAGCAAAAGGAAGCTTCCATTTACTTCTATACCATCCAGCATTGGCATTCTCAACAACCCATAACCGATTGATTTCACCTTATTACACTGGTTCAATTTCAAAGATTCCAATGAAGGCAACTCTCTTTTGTAACTCCCACCAAATAAAATCGTAAGATTTGGTATGTGCTGAACTTCCAAAAGCTTTAGTCGAGGTAACACAACTCCGCCTTCTCTCTCTTCATTATCTCTTAGAATAATTTCTATAATCCTTTCACACCGACTTATAGAAACTTTTTGCAGCTGAACCAAAAGTTTGGCTACTTGATAGGAGAAAACATATGCATTGCTACATTCGAATAAAGCTAAAAACTGCAAGTTCTGGAAGGCAGATGTTTTTCGCGGAACTTGAGACCAGATGTGTACCAAGTTTCGCAAACCATACAATTCCAACTCTTTCAAAGAAATAAAGACTTTAGAAGCAGCATAATTTTCGTCAAAGAAAAATATTATCGCTACTGAATCACAAAATGCTATTTTTAGCCTTTTCAAATCTGGCAACCATTTTCCTTCCAACTTGGATGAAAATACACGGTACATGTCCTTGGGGATAATGAACTCATCCCTATTGATGACCGATGGAACCTAACAAATAAAAGCAAAAGTAAAACGAAAAATCATAATCAATTAAAAACAAATAGACTGCAATGTTCTGATAAAACAAGTGGTGACTTTTGGCAGAATCTAGAGGCTAACTACATTCTCGTTCTAGATAACCAAAAACCTTACAATAAAAGAAACAGCCCTGTTATTTTTTTTTTTCGTGAAACTAGTATACCGCTAAGAGAAGGTCACAATTTTTAACATGTGAGTGAAGTCTCAATTGGAATTCAATATATCTTTATATACAAAATTAACCATATAGTAAGAATAGCATGGAAGTTAAGGAAAAATTCGATGTGTTCTTACCTCATTTGTGGTCAATGATTGATTAGCGGCATCATGAACCCCGCCAATCTTACCGTCCTTTGGTATCGAGAAACCAATGAAATTTGGAAGTGAATGCAAGTCAAGATTTTCAATACAACTAAGTGTAAGGGGGCTGTCAACCTCCTCAACTTCATAGAAAACTCCCTCCATCTCACTACAATCAAGTATCTCAATGTCTTTTAGCAGTATCTGTCTACGTAAAAGTGACACTGGAAACACATATTTCAGTTTATGGCAGAACCTTATGCTTAACTCCCTCAAGTTTGAAAACCATCGAAATGTTTGCCATCTATCATTACATATTTCTTTCAAATTATGTAACTTCGATAGATGCAAACTCTCCAACTTCCACAACAAATAGTTTTCTTCCGATGGAATTTGCTTTTCTCTTGCATCAACTACATAGTCTAGTTCTTCCCATTCAGAAATGATCATTCTCCTTAATAATGGAAGGTTGGTATTTTCAAGAAAGTACATGGAATTCTTCAGATTTTTAACTCTCATCAAACTCATGGCTTCAGTTCTACTCATCAAATCACAAATTCCACTCTCCTTGATATCACACGTATCACCTGTGAGGTGCAACTCATTTGATGAATCTTCGTCGAGTAGCTGATAAATAGCGTATTTTGGCACACGAACTTTGAAGTGTCGAATGTTTTTGAATATTGGGGACTTTTTAGGCAAGACTGAAGCATTTGAAATGCTTATATGTAATGCATGCAGAGAAGGGGATACCATTTCACCGAGGCTTGCATTGATTTTCACCGTAGCTTTCATCTCACTGGTGATAGCATTGATTTTCTCTTCATCATCCTCACCTCCTGATTCCCATTCATCATAATCATCCAGTTGTTTTGCCATGCATCCCCACCTTTCAAAGCTTAAAGGCAGATACAACTCTTCTAGTTTCAACATTCTTGAAAATATACCAGCTGGAATGTGCGCAAGGTTCACGTTTTTCAAGTCAAGGAACCTTAGTTTTTCTAGATCCCCCATTTCCCTCGGAAGATTAGTCAAACTTGAGGTTGAAATCGAAAGAAACTCTAGACTTGTTAGACCTCCAATCCAAGACATGTCTTCAAGCTTAATTACTTTAATACGCAATGTTGTAAGATTTTTTGGGACATTAAGAGACTGAGGTATTGATGGAATGTCTAGTGATAAAATGCATAGCTTTTTCATCCCTTCAAAGAAGTCGATAGGAATAGCTTGTGGCCACTTTTCTTGTATAGTCTGAATGCTAAATTGCAATGGACAACTAAGAGGCGCCATCTTCGTCAAATCACGTGCACCAACTAGCATTTTTACACACTGATCATAAGGTCCATCTTTCTCATGAGTGACCTTAATTTTACTACGAAGTACTTTCCGTGTGTACTTTAGACCATTAATAATCGAAATCAGCTCTATGGCTCTACATCTTGCCGCAAAAACGTCAGCTGCATCTTCAACCAACTTTAGGCCCATCAGGTGCATGACCAAATCGCCAATCGGAATTCTAGAATCATCTGGAAACAGGCTACAAATCAAAAGACACAATTCTACTTCTGTTGGCATATATTTTGACTTGTGCCTAAATGACTTCAGTTTCAATGAAATAGCATTGAACTTGTTTTTCAATGCATTGGCAGCGGTAGTAGCTGCAGTAGATAAGTCAGCAAATCCGTGTCTTATATGTCTTTCCATGTGAAGCAAACTTGGATGCTAACAGAACTGCCTGTAATGAATTATACTCATAAGCTAACCAAACATAGTAACAATTAAATACCCTATCATTCCAAATTCTTCCCTTCCTCTTGTTGAATCACCTCCACCGCTATTCAACAATTTCGAAATTCAGCAATCCATCAAGTCCCACTTACCACTGCCGGAATTTTCAATTCTTCCTTTTCAAATATCTTTCAGGTTTCTCGTGGTCCCAAATTTCAACCCTTCTTCTCCATTAAAGTCAACCATTACGCGCACTCCACAATGTCAGCGCGTTTCTTACGGTCTCAGCAATTCTTCCTCTAATTAACTGTCTAATAAAAGAGTTCATGTTCGTTATGGGCGAAAATCAACAGCTTAACCTCATAATCAATCCATCTCCCAACTCTATTGCCTTCATCAATAATATTGAGTTTGTTTCTCTGTCTTTACGCTGACAAAGATGAGATCTGAATGAAATTACTCAAGACCAATCAATTTATGTATTTCGATAATTGTTCGCTTTTGAAAAGTTTAACCGATGGCAATGGAGAAACATGATCGATAGGATGTAATGGATTGGAATTGTGGCGGTGGAGACAACACCAATTAGTCATGCTTCTTCAACTTCATGATTCAGGGATTTTGGGGCATCATTTTTGTGAATTTGGGAATGCAAATATTAGTTAATTGGACTTTGAAAAATAACATGTGTCAAATTAATATTAGCTTAACTTTTCAACAATTTTCAACATAGCGCGTGTGTTTCAAACCAACAATGAGCATTTGGTTTTCAATTTTTAAGGGGGCTTATGGGTGCAACAACAAGAGAACGATATTAAAACTTAAAAGTTCACGAGACGAGAGATATTTAGAGACAATTTTCAGAAAAGTATCGATGTAGTAGATCTTTTTAAAATAATATAATAAAATTATAAAAATGTCGAATTGATTCCAATAAATTTGAGTAGATCATTGTTTTTCTCTGTAATCCATTTTTTTCTTACACATTTTTAAAAAGTTTTTTCATATTTATATTACTCTTCTACTTAAGGTATGCTTTCTTCAAATTTTTGTATAGCGATATAATTCATTTTGTGGTTATGTAATTGTCATGGAATCAATTTTATTAATATACATAACTAAAATATGACCATACAAATTAAATATATGATAATGTAACTATGTAGCTCAAGTATATAAATTTAACATAACTACAAGATACACATAATTATATATTTCTTATAATTATCATATTTTATAAGATAACAATTACATAAATATAAAGGACGGTAATAATATGTTGAAACTAATGAAACTGCACATCCACATCCATGTTAGTATTTAGGTTAAATTTTAAAAAAGTAGTCTAGGGTTTCATTTATTTCCAAAAAGAGTTCTTGGGCATTTTTTTTTTTTTGACAAAAAGGAGCCTTGAGGTTTCAAATTTTTTCAAATAAAGGACTCTCAATATTAAATTATATAAAAAAGTGGGTAACCTTACTCATTTTTACATGAATTTTTTTGGATGATTATTAAACATACAATACACAATATAGATAAATTTTATAATTTTTTCATTACTTCAGATATTTTTTTAATTAAATTGTGATAAAAATTTAAAAAAAATTATAAAAAAATAATCATCCAAAAAATACTTGAATTCTAACGAAAAATATTTAAGCAATAAGATATACTTATTAGAATATTTAATTATTTAAAATAATTAATTCATGACCAATTTTTTGAAACAAAAAACCCTTTTTAAAAAAATTTGGAAACCTCAGGATCCCTTTTCCCAGAAAAAATAACTTAAGACCCCTTTTGCAAATGAGCGAAACCTCAGAGTACTTTTTTGAAGTTTATCCTAATATTTATATAATAATTGTGAGCGGACGAACATTCTCTTCCCCCACCGTGTTCCCCAGCAGGCTTTGGGAGTTGCCAGAACTGTGAGTGGGTTTGAAAAGGATTTACTACCACGGACCTAGAGGGCGGACAGGGATTGCCTATCACGGCACATACTCGCAGCGGGAGGGAGATCTTGCGTCAGAATCGAGCCTGTGGCCCAGATATCAAGGTCTGGATACCTCGTATCTCGCATTAAAAGACATTGGGTCGGCTATGATATGCCAAAATATTTGGTTTTAAAATAGAACGGAAAACCCATCGCTTCACAACAAAGAATTAACAAGAAACGGGTTCATGCAAAAGGTTTACTCATGACATCAATCCAACATTAACAATGATATACCATTGTTGGACCAGTCTCGCTGATACCGAAGCCACGCTGGAGGAACAGCTCGCTGAAGGTAGTTTTGCTCTGGCTTAGAAAGAACTCTCAGCGAAAGGAGTTCGTCAACAAAGCATATGGGAGAAGCTCACTGAGAAGATTGCCGCTGA
>CAOJBJ012149240.1:0-13718 GCA_948291685.1 Euphorbia celastroides | reverse complement strand
TGGAAAACTCTGTAAGAAGGCTTCTCCGCCGATAAGGAGACACTAGTGGATTAAAGCTCGGAGAGGGTATCCGGGGACTGGAGTAGGCACGGGCTGCCGAACCAGGATAAATCGCGCTGGTGATATTTTCTTACCTTGTTTTTTTATAACTAATCCACTGAATACTCAGCTTCATTGATATCTCAGTGTACATCCGTCAAGCACTTAAAATCCATCATTGAAAAGCTCGCAGAGACTTAAACTTCTCAGCGCGCTTATGTCAGCATCAGCGAAAACACTTCGTCGCTGTTCAGAGAGGGTAAAACGAAAAGGATTTCAAAAATACTACATTAAATAGTTTTTAACGCTAAAAAGTCATTCACCCCCCTCTGACACGTGTTATATTGCCCAAGGGGACCAACAAGTGGTATTAGAGCAGTAGCTCAACTCTCAACTTCACCGTTGATAGCTCAAAGATCTCATGGCAAATAACTACATTAAAAGAAACATCTCTAGAGGTGGCGTCGCTGAGATATTGCCTGAAGGCAATTCTATCAGTAGACCACCATTGTTCTTCGGGAGAAACTATCCATTCTAGAAGATCAGGATGATTAACTTCATCAAGTCCCAGAACATGCATGCGTGGAGATCAATTGTAAACGGACCATATATTCCAACTAAAACAATTTATGGAATAGAAGTCCCCAAGGAAGAAGCCGAATATTCTGAGGCTGACTTTGATAATTACAAATTGATGCCTATGTCATCTATATGTTACACTGTGCTGTAGATGCTTCTGAATACAATAGGATTTGCGGGTGTGAGTATGCAAAACAACCTTGCTTCACGCTAAGACCACTTTCTTACTCTCTGTGCCTCCCCACTTCACGTTTCAAGGAGATCGTCGTAGAGTAGTGTTATGAGCTAGAAGAACCTGAATCATCAACCGCCAAGTAGTTGGGCTCTCGCTGGCATTGGCTCGCTCACCCCTAGTCTTGATACCTTCTTCTCCTCACAGCACAATTAAGGATGTCAAGACAAGCTCCACTCTCGATGACTTTCGTTACCTTACCTCTTACTAGCACAATTACGGATGCCAGTATCGGCATAAAAATAGTACACAAAAAACTTACCTTAGGATGATCAGACCTTTGGCGGGGTCTCGGTCCGTGATATTGAGGTGCCGGAACTAGCGATTTCAGTCTCGGTGCGAACTCTTGTATTCGGCTCCAGTCCTCACACATACTATGATTAAATTCACCGCTTACATAGCCAAGTCTCGATTAAACTAACCAAGCATGGTAAAGGAAAAGTGCAATAAACATAAAGAAAGCATAACGGCGTCTTGGTGAAACATAAACATTAAAGAGCAAAACATGACTAAAGAAAATAGTAAATTCAATTGCAATAAAATGTAAATCCAATTGAAAGTGCAAAAGTAACAAGAGCTTGAATGAAGAAGAAAGAAAAAACCCTAAAACTAAAACCTAAAACTAATAAGAAGAAGAAAAGTTGTTAAGGCCGTTGTGGCCGTCGTCCCCCCCTCTGTGGCGCAGGTCTCTCTGCCTTTTTATAGGGGTCATTGCTTCCCTAATAGAGTTCTTTCCAAATCAGGAGTCTTCTTGCTTGTTGGTCAAGACTAGGATCTCTTTCCTTATTAGAACTCTTTGACTTATATTTCATTTTTTTCTAATATATAGATTCTGACCAACGTGAAGTTTGGCCATTTCCAATGGAGCAACGTATCATGGATTTGGTGTGAAAAATGCTTCAATCATGTACCAAACTTCAACACCAAATTCGGAGTTGTAATGTATCAATACCAAATCATATTATATTATTTTTTATTTGTTGTTGATTGTTTTGGTGTAAAATGTTAGGTAAAATATATAAAATAATAATAAAAATGTTAGGTAAAAATAATAAAATGATATTATTATAGTTTGGTGTAAAATTTAGAATGAATGGTTGGAAATTGTAATAATACTAAGTTATAGTGTAAAGTGAAATTTGGTGTGAAATTGGTGTTGTAGGGTTAGAAATGACTACTTTACTTTTTCAGCTCATATATAATAGAATCATGAAAGTAGGCATTAAAAAATAATATGTCCTTTGTAATATGATTAATTTTTTTAAAAAAATATAGACTTAATGCATAAAGAAGGGCCTCAACTTGTCCCAAAAAATCTTCTGTCTCCCCCAACTTTCAATGTGACAGCGGAAAGGCCTCAACTTTTCAAAAGTGGGTCAAAGAATGATCTCCATGCCACGTGTCCACATCTAGTTGGTTTGACTTTTCAAAATTATCATTTTTTATTATTCTCTCTCTAATCAGAAGTTAACATGTGGCTGGAGGCTCTTTTTTTACCCACTTTTAAAAAGTTGAGGCCATTCTGAGATCACATTAAAAGTTGGGGGAGGCAGAAGGTTTTTCGGGACAAGTTGAGACTCTTCTTTATGCATTAGGCCAAAAAATGTATATATTAGATATGTATTAATGAATAAATATTAATCATTTAATGGATAATTACGAATTTAAATTTAATTATTTAAAATATTTTTTTATTGTTCATAATTTATTTATAAAATATAAGGACCAAATAGACATTTAACACTTAATTACTTTTATATAAGCCTAATGCCCTATTAAGGGCCTCAAGTATGTCTGATTTTTCAGTTGAGGGCCCAAACTATTCGAGTCATCTCTTGAAGGCCTAAACTTACAAAAAGTGGTTCAACTAAGGGCCTTCGTACATGCCACATCGGAAAAAGTCAAACGCGCCAGAAAAGTCAACACATGCCACATCGAAAGACATCTAAGATGGAGGCCCTTACTTGAACTACTTTTTGTAATTTTAGGCCCTCAACTGGTGATCTGCAAAGATTGAGTCTCAACTGAAAATTTCAGTATATATGAGGCCCTAAATGAAGTATTAGGCCTTTTATATATATAATTATTAATATTATTATTATTTGAAAAATTTGGAGAGTTAAAAAAAATCTAATGAGTTAGAGATTTAATTTTATTCAATATTATGAAATAAAATATGAACTTTACAAACTAAATTTTTATCGAAATTAACCGTCAGCAACCATGGAGCGCCCTACTACAACTCCAATTTTGGCTCCATCACTATTACCCCAACTTCATTTCTGGCTCCGTCACTTGTCAAACCTCTGATGCATTTTGGTTATATATAATACTCCTTTTAGTTTTTAATATATGTTATTTTTAACATGTTCAACAATACCAAGAAAACATTAAATAATACTATAGAAATATTGATATGTTACTTAAATTAGGGTATTTCAAAGTAAAACATGGCTCTTTATTACTTTTTTATCATTTATTAAGAGCAAAGTAGGAAAACATTTATCATTAGAGCATTGAAAGTTAAAAATAACACTTAATAAGAAAAATGACGCAACCAATTGGCCTTTGGTCAAGTGGTACACCTTTCAATGTGTTGATGAGAGGTCTTGGATTCGAAATCAAAATTTTTCAAGGATTTACTAATTATTCAAAAAAGTAAAAAAAATAATGCATCTCTAAAAATGATATATATTAAAAAAAACAGAAGGAATACATATTAATTTATAGGGCAACGTACATGGTATGACTAAAAACATTTGTTAAAAATGCAAAATGACTAGCCAAATAAACTTATTAACTATAAAAATAACAAACAAGCTAAACTAACACCAACAAGCATCCAACCAACCAACCAAGTCTTAATCCCATGCTAGATGGGATCGGCTATATGGATCATCTGACGCCATGAAGATCTATCTTGAGCCAAATGCTTATCAATATCAAGTGCGCACAAATCTCGTTTAAAGGTTTCCCTAAGTGTAAGTTTCGGCCTACCTCTCCCCCTATTTGTCTTTTCTATTCTCAAATTCTCACATTTCCTTACTGGGGCATCTAGAGGCCTACATAGTACATGGCCATACCACCTTCATACATTACACTTACAAAAAAAATGGTATTGTTTTCGCTGTAACATGCAAATATAATACATTTGTCACACATATGTCACACATTGAATTTACAAGCATTAAATATGTATTAAATATAAAATACATATCCCTTACATAAATTTTTTGAACTGGTATAAGAAGAAAAGTAACTTTACAAATCCATACAGATGGCATACATATATAATACATATGTCACACATAAAATTTGAAACTGAATTTGATAACAAGAATAGGTTTACAAAGTCATTAGATATACCATACATATGTGTTACATATACAATACATATCTCTTATATTAAATTTCCGAATTGATTTGATAAGAAAAGCAACTTTACAAACTCATTACATATACAATACATATGTAATACATATGTCACACAAAATTCCGAACTGATTACATAGATTTTGCATAACAGTACATATGTCACACATATGCAACACATATGCAATACATATCCTTTAAAATACTAGAGCATTTTATCAAACACCTTGTGTGCATCCTTTTATAACATCATCTTCATCTTTAATTATCAGCTCTAATTTCCAATTTCCCTTCCACTATCATCAATCAACAACATAGTACAATAAAACTTCTAGGAGCTCTCGAATTTCTTTGAATGCTTTCCATCGTCGTTTCAATCGTATCTTTGATTTCTATGATTAACATCAACAATGTCAACCCTAATGACAAATTGAAGCTCAAATGCATTATCATGAAGCTCAAAGAAGAAGCAGAAAATGAAGCTCAAAGAAAAACAACAACCGAGCATCATCAAGAAGCAACGAACCAAAAAATTTCAATTCTCAGATCTGAAGAACATAATATAAAATTTCAAGGATAATAAGCTAAAAGGAACTTCAGCAAAAACAACAAACAAATCAAAAAAACCGATCAAACCTAAAAGCGAGATCAAAGAATTACTGGAAAGAGAAGGCATCGAAGGTGAAATGACGTTGCAGCCGTCGGTTCTCCGGCAGATGACATCGTGCAAGAGAGGCAACGACAAAGTGAACGAGAGTGTGGCAATGGTTAAGAAATTGAAGAGTTTAGAGACACAAGAAGGAGAGAAGCAAAGAGCAAAGGCAAAAGGAAAGAGAAACAGAGGAGGAGGAGGAGTAGATAGCGGCTCCGGCAAGAGCGAAAGACAAGACGAGACGGCAATGGTGGTGACGGAGGAGGATGCGGGGGAGGCGGAGGTGGACCGGCAACTAGGAGTTGGAAATCGTTACAGAGAAGATGGATTTGAGGTTGAAGTTGTTATGGAGAAGGGAAGCAATTGGAATCGTTTAATTAGAGTTGAGGCTTTATATAGGGGTATTAGCTGTAAATAAAATTAAAAGATGTCAATGGATAAGATTAATTTAACTAGTTGTTATTTATATAATTATTTTGTTTAACTTATATAATAACATAATTTACCCTAATTTATATTGATTCAAACGTTCGGTAAGCATTCCCATGTTACATCAATTACATTGTAATAATTGATGATTTATTTCACCAAAAAAAATTGATGATTTATACTTTTTATTTAAGATTATCTTTTTTCAGTAGGAACCTTGAAATCGCCAAACGAAAACATGTTATGTTCATTTTAGATAAATTTTAATAAGTTTGGATCAGCCATTATAAGTCAAAGTAAATACGTCTTATCTTAAATAATGATGCGGTTCATTAGTAAATTTTCAGACGAAAATTAGTATTATATTGGCTTATCATATCAGTATTTTTTTCATTCCAAAAAAAAAAACGATATCCTTTATTATTTTCATAGTAAAAAGAATTATGTGAAAGTGAATATATTTACAATAATCAGTAATAGTAAAATCATGGCAGGTGAAACCGTGGTGTTGCCTCCGTCAGTCTGTATTTGGCCTTTATCAATAAAATAGATTCTCCGAGTAAAATTCACGAGCCTTTGATACATTTATTGCTTCAATTTTATTCAATTTCTGATAGTTTTTTAAAAATTCAAATTTTAAATTACATACAGGCAATGCTTTTTTTCTTAAGTTCATTTCCCTCTGTCCTCCACTATAAGAAAAGACAAAAAAGGCTCCTCTGCCCGAAATCTTTTATTTATTATTTAGAGTAAAAAGTCATTCTTTCTACTATTGATTGCTGTAAATATCTTACCTATTGGAGCAATATTTTTCATGACTGCTAACTGTATATTTATTACATCTTGATCATATTAAATAAGAAAGTTTGAAATTGTTTTTATAATTTTGGAAATAAATTTAAAGTAATTAATTTGATAAGTAAATAGGAAATACCCAATGGATTTTACCGACAAATAAAATCTGTTTTCAATTTCCGTTACCGTAAACAAACTTTTCAACTTAAATTTTTCAACCATGATTTTCCAGATGATGTGAATCATTTATTAGATTACAGTTATTGTAAGGTCATGTTTTCTTCACCTTCAGTTTAGTTCAGTTAAGATCCATTCAAATCAGTTAAATTCAGGTCAGTTCCATTAATTTCAATTGAAAAAATAATGTAAGCAAATGAAATTCAGTTCAGTTAAATTCAATTCATGTCCATTGAGTTCAGTTCAGGTTGAGAACAGTACCTATTGTGGCTAATGTCTGATTTTTTCTAAAGAATGTGATGGACGTTTGATTACAATTTTTATCTTACATTACTAATGCATTATATAGATACTACTCGACCACTAAATCATCCCGTTTATTAACAACAGTGGTAGAAAAATAAAATCTATCATATCCAATAGAACTTTAGAAAAGGAACCCATAAATTGGTGTTACTGAAAAGAAATATGATTCTCAATAGCCGTATTTTTTAATCAATCTCACTAATGTAGTCACCTTTAAGTAAATAGATAGTTAGGTAAACAGAAAATGTAAAACTTCACCAACAAAAAAAAAATCAAAACTAATAAAAACAGGTAATCTCTATGGAATAAAATATTACAACCCTCTTAGATCTTACTTAATATTAATACAGACAAAAACCTCAGATCTACAAGCTTCAGGAAAAAAAATTGAATTCAATAACAAAATCAATTCGCCTCAAAGCCATATCTCAAAGCAGCAGAATCAAAGTTCTTGACATAAAATCAATCAACTCGATACCTGAAAAATTAAACATAAACAAACACAGCAAAACATATTAAAACAACTGTAACAAGGCATAATATTGCTTTTCCAAAACAAAATACTTTGCCAAAAAACCATTATGAAATGACTTTATGGAAAACAACATAGAAAAGCAAAACCAGATTTAGAGCTCCCTTCAATCCAAAGAAGGAAGAAACATAAAAGGCATCAAAGGCTCCTGAGATATGCAAACCACAAGCCTATCTTATTAGTTCAACAGATGGGACTTTTGGGATCCATATTTCAGCAGCTTATTTTGCCCTGCAACTTCCCCTTTTGGACAGCAAAGGAGCTCTAACTCAGCTCTTCTTTGAGTTCCTGTGTTTTTGGAACTACCCTTAAACTGATTTGTCTGAAAACCTAACGGAAAAAACCAACTGGGAATCGAAGATCTACGAGCGAGAGAACAGGAGAGAAAATGGAAGCCCTAATTAAGTGTAAGAGAGAATTTTGATGATCTCATATGTCCTTGACGCTTGATTTTATAGCCGTCCATGTCTGAAAACCCTAGATTCATTTTTACTTTTATTCCAATTTTGCCACCCTATTTAACCAGTCTTTGGTTTTTACAGGCCAGTCGCAGTTGTCTGTTGTCACTGTTATCAAATGTGATTTAACTTCAATTTTTAAACTTTATATTAAAATTAAGGATAAATTAAAAAAACATGTCAATAAAAAGAGGTTTGTGTTATTAACTTTTTAAAAAGGGGTTTGTGTTTACGGATTTGGATTCTCTAAAATTGTAAAGTTGAGGTAATTCTAACCATTCATTTAGTTTTAATGGTCCGGATTTTATTGCACTGTAGACCTATAAACCACTACAACTGAATCCGGATCATTAAAACTCAACGGATGGTTGGGATTGTCTCAACTTTACAACTTAGGAGAATCTAAGTCCGTGTTTTACACCATTAACAATTAAAGGATTTTCGTCTATAAAATGTTCATTTTTGTTAATTTGCTAAGGGTATATTTGGAAATGCCATATATTAATCTTAATACGCTATAACCCAATCTCATGCTTATAAATTAAACTCAATTTAAAGTTATTATCCCTTGATTATTAATGGTATAAAACACAGACCCTTTTTTGTGAAAAATAATAACACCGACTCTTTTTTGTTAATGAGTCAAAATACAAAACATGTTTTCATAATTTGTTCTAAAATTAACTCCCATAATACTCTTTTAGCATCTCAATACCAAAAATAAACTTTCAATTTTGCACTTTACGTTGTACATAAATGCACTCTTTTGCCAAAGTGATCTCTTCTTTCTCTTTAATTTCATGTCGAAATATTCATTATACAAGTTAATAACTCTAAAGTACGTATGATTGGTAACATATTTTCGAGTACTTATATTCGGACTTATAAGAAGATTTTAAAGTTGGAAGTGGAAAAATTTTGTGCAATTATTTTTTAACTCTATAATTTATTTTGGTCTGAAGAAGTTAATATTGTGTTCCTAATTTATTTTACATAACTAGATTTTATTTTTCTACCAATCATTTTTAGTTGTTTTACGCTTTTTCAACTTATTAAAAAATGTAGATCCAGTATTCAAGTCATTCACTTTAAGAACAAATACATATAACTTTCAAAACTTTTGTTAGAAAATGTTTTCCAAACTATTCTCTCAAAAAACTCATCACACAAATTTTGTTAAAGCAGATTTTAATATACAATAACAGATAATATATCCTGGTTATTCATACAGTATATGTCAGAAATAAACAAAAAATTAAAAAATACATCTCAAATATTAATACTGCATGGTAGGTAATAATTGATAGTAGTTGGTTGTGTTGCCTATATCAAGAAAAGTGCATTGGGAAAACACCATCTTTATTCGATCTAGTTTTTTCAAAATCTTAGGGTGTGCTTTGAAGATTGGAGAGTTTCAAATTATGTACATGTTAGGTGATTTTTTTTGGTAGTAAGGCTAAGGTAATTATACAATAGAACACGCTGGTTAAACAATTTTAAAGAAAGATTTGTTCGCATTGATGAGACAAACATATTATATCCATTTCAAAATAAGTGATTATTTAGCCTTTTTATTTTGTTAAATTTTAAGTGATTTGTTAGATTTTCAATTTATTATTTTACCGTTAATCTCTAATTTATCCTTGCATTAATTAGAAAAGATGATATGTATTGATGAAATTTTATATTAGTAATTAAGAAGAATTGAACTTTTATATAAAAAATCAAGGGGTGATTTAGTCATTTTAAATGTATAATAAATGTTTTATTTGTATTGATAAAAATTCTAAAGAGTCATTTATTTTGAAATGCATTGAGTAATACTTTACAAGCAACAACAAATTTATAACAGTGACGTAAATTTTTCTTTGTGGTACAGTTGGTAAGAATATAAATCAATCTAAGCACTAACATATATGAAATTTAAGTTTTCAATACAGTTATGTAGCAAAAGAAAATAAGCTATTAATTCAATCGGTTTTTTAGTAGTTACCGTCTCCAAAATTATCTCCACAAAAGTGAAAATATCTTTCAATTGATTAAAAATTTTGAGTTTGGTGATTGAGACTGGTCGCCAACCAAGCATAAATTCAATTATAAATTTATAATTAAGCACATAGACAAATCATTTTAGTTTTTTCAAAAAATAGTTGAAACTTGAATAATGTTGGATTTGGATTCTCTAAATTGGGAGATTGTAAAGTTGGGGCAATCATATCCATCCATTCACTTTTAATGGTTGAGATTTAATTATATTATAGACGCCATAGATTATAAAAACTAAATCTCAACCATTAAAAGTGAATGGATGGATAGGATTGCTCCAACTTTACAACTTTATCCATCTCCAACTTTACAACTATATTTAGATCTGTATTTAATTCTGCAGTTTCGATTTTTTATTAACTGGTAATTGCATGGTAGCTACCTAGTAGGAAGTTACTAACAGATTTGTTTTTTGTAGTATCTGGTAATTACATGGTAGCTACCTGGTAGGAAGTTACTAGGTTTGTGAATTTTCATAGTTTCCTTTTAAGTATCTAGTAAATATATGGTAGCTACCTGGTAGGATATAATTGGGGTTTTATGAATTCAAAGTTTCGTTCGTTTTCTTCCTACCAGATTCCTACTAGTTTACTACTAGATAGTGAGAAATCGAAAAAAAATTCTGAAAAAGTATATGACCATGGATGACGTTTCGAAGATAAAAATGAGACGAATAAAAAACTTTAAAGCGAAAAATTAAAAAAATTAACGATTTTTGAGATAATTGTAAAATAAGTTAAGAAAATTAAAAAAAATGGTGATGCAGTGATGACATCATTAATTAAAGAGAGGGGACCGCTCATGGGAAAGGGGGAAACGTGATATTTTGATGAAAAGTTGGTTGGAATGTGTTTTTTGTGAATGAAAAGTTAATTTAACGCGTTGGATGAAATTAAAGTTCAAAATCAACATATTTTTATGCTTTTCCTTTTTTTCTATCGTCATAATACTATATTAAAATAAATGACAAATGATCAATATTGTTATTATTACCTAAATTTAACGACAAAATCTAAGTTGTCATATTGTTGTTTATCAAAGGCTTAATACATCATATGTTTCCTGAACTTGGCAAAAAAAACCTACTGCCCCTGAACTTTGAAAAGATCCTCTCAACTCCTTCAACTTGCCAGAAAGAACCAGTTTGCCTCCTCAAACTTTGAAAAATGCACTAGTTTACCTCCTAAATGCCAAATGTCAATTTCTGGTTAGTGGTTGAAAAATGATATTTTTGAAAAGTCAACCTAACTAAAAGTTGACACGTGGCATTTAGAGGATAAACTGACACATTTTTCAAAGTTTGAGGGGGTAAATTGGTTCTTTTTAGTAAGTTGAGGGGGTTGAGAGGACCTTTTCAAAGTTCAAGGGGGCAGTAGAATTTTTTTCCCAAATTCAGGGGCATATGATGTATTAAGCCTTTATCAAATAATGACGATCATGAAAATGTCATGTAAATTCATTTTATCGTGACAAAATATTTGTCATTATTTGAACTCAACTTGTTGCGATAAAATTTTCCCTCCAAATTGTTTAACAAAAGTTTGTCTCTAAATAAATACATGACGATGTATAATTTATCGTCACAGAAGTACTTATATAGTGACAAAAAAAATGTATGTGCATAGTGATACTCATCAAATTTATCACAACAAAATAAAAATTATCACAAATCAGTAAATTTGTCACAATAATGCCACTATTTATGACGAAATCATGTGCGTAGTAAAAAAAATTGTCATAAAATGCTAAATTTCTTGTAGTGATCTCCAGTGGTTAAACATGTACCTATCAGACTGATTTTGTCCTTAGTTGCATTGCATGATTTAGAACTAGAACAAATGGATGTTAAAACTCCTTTCTTGCACGGTAACCTTGATGATGAATTGTTTATGTCTCAGCCAGAAGGTTTCATTGTTAAGGGTCTAGAAAATCATGTATGTCTTCTAAAGAGATCACTGTATGGTCAAAAGCAGTCTCCTAGGCAGTGGTACTTAAGGTTTGATGAGTTTATGGTTAAACATGAATTTCTTAGAAGCAATTATGATGAATGTGTCTACTATAAGAAGTTAATTTATAACACTTATATATATTTACTCTTATATGTTGATGACATGCTTATTACTTGTAAAAGTAAAAATGAAATTCATAAACTTAAAAAACTATTAAGTACAAAATTTGAAATGAAAGATTTAGAGCCTGCTAGGAGAATACTTGGTATTGATATCTTTAGAGACAGAACTAAGAGATTATTAATGTTAACTTAAACTGAAATATAAAAAAGGTGATAAGTAAATTTGAGTTATATAACTTAAAATCAGTAAATACTCCTATAGGTGCTCACTTTAAACTGAGTGCAACTAATGGGAAACTGAGCCTATATGAATCAGAGTTTATGCCCAATGTACCTTATCAGAATTTGGTTGAATCTTTTGTGTATGCTATGGTGTGTGTACTAGGCCGGATATTGCATATGTTGTTAGCTTAGTAAGTAGATACATGTCTAATACAAATAAATCACATTGGAATGCTCTTAAATGGCTTGGTAGATACTTGTTTGGTAATGCATCTTTGTGCTTGTTGTATAAGAAATCTGCAAGAAATAAGATTAAACTATAAGGTTTTTGTGATTCTGACTATGCTGCTATTTAGATAAGAGAAGGTCTATAAGTGGCTATTGTTTACTCTAGGAAATAATCTCATAAAGTGGAAGTCATGTTTACAACATGTAGTAGCTCTCTCAATCACTGAGACAGAATATATTTCTCTTACAGAAGCTGTTAAAGAGGCTCTGTGGTTGAAAGGGATCACTACTGAACTTCGAATTATACATGAAACTGTAAATATAAAGTGTGATTTTCAGTCTGCAATTCACTTCTCTAAAAACACTGTATATCATGAAAGAACAAAACATATTGATACTAAATTGCATTTTGTTCGTGATGTGATTGCAACTAGTTCAGTTTCTGTTATTAAGATTCATACTTCCATTAATCCTGCAGACATCTTGACTGAAGTGGTTTCTGTTGACAAGTTTCAGGGAGCATTAAAGAGGCTAGGACTGGTGCAGTTTGAATCAGTGTCAAAGTGTGCCTTTAGAGCTTGACAGGGGCAGGTTGAAGCGGTTCTTTATTAACTTGGGGTGTCAAGGACCAAGGTGGAGATTGTTGGGAGTGTGGCCCTTAATACTAAGAGCCCGAGTCCTAGACTGAAGCTAAATCAGCCAATATGTGGAGAGTAGCAAAACACACCGTTTTGATTGAGACTCTGAAACCCTAGATATAAATACTCTCATTCTCTCAAACCCTACCCAGTTCTTACTTTCTATTCTCTCTCGCCGCTCAAAAACTCTCTGTGCTCCCTTTTGTTCTATTCGACTTTTGCTTCACTGGTGATTGAAGGTTTTCGTGGAGACTGAAGTTTTTTGAGGTCTTTTATGCGAGATTGAAGGGTTGAGGTTTGATTGTATCGCTTTCAGTATTCAAGGTTTTAGGGTTTCATGTAACGCCCTCGCCCCGATTGATAAACCGAGGGGGCGCCACGATGCAAGACAAAACACGAGATTACACCTTTGCCTCTCACCTTCCCACACGCACCCATTTTCACTAAATCATTATACTTTTCTTTCAAATTCAAATACCGTTCGAGTTCAAAATCATAATCTCATTATAATTTATCAAACCAATTCATCTTTCAAATCACAGACCATATTACGTTTCACCTTTCAAAACCAACACCAAATTTCAACACAATTCTCATTTTCATATACCAATTTCAAAAATATATAAGTCATCATTAATGACTTAATACAAACTTTTCAAAATATACATTCATTCCTCAATTTTACATTTATCAAAATACAATGTTACAAAATACCAATTTTACATTCATTCCTCTAAACATTACATGTCACTATTCTATTATACTCAAAAGTATAATTTACAAAACAATTCACATAATCAAAATTAGACCTTGAGGAACTCCTCCTTGGCGCAGCTAACCAGTCCTGTCTTGGTCCTCTAGTCTACCCTGGTCTCGGTCTCCACCACCTACGTGTAGACAAAACTACACGCTAAGCAATTGAATTGCTTAGTGGTGTACTAA
>CAOJBJ012147897.1:0-11175 GCA_948291685.1 Euphorbia celastroides | reverse complement strand
TCATGATGAATTTGCCTAGCCCATTTTCGGGTCATTACAGGATTGTAGAGTTGATCAATTAGAAGATGGAGAACAAAAATTCTCTTTCTGCTGCAAAGAGTTCGTATCAGAGTCTGTTTCACACTATGTTTTTCGGTTGCTGGGGAGTGGTGATCGATAGGACCATAGTGTTGCTGAGATTGCGAAGGAACATATTTGGATCACAAACTTTTGTAAAAGTGAGAATCGTATCTATCCTTCTTTAATTTGATTTTCTTCAAGCTCATCTTATCAAGAAAACTCGAGAAATAGACCTACCTTCTCCTCCTCCTCCTATTCCCTTTTCTTTAAAATTAAATCATTTTACTTACAAATAGACCTGTTCAATAGGCGGATTGGACCGAGTTCGAGCCAGGCCCTACCGGGCCACGTGTATAAAAGCTTTGCACAAGCCCAATCCAACTTGTACAAATGATATTCGAACTTGGGTCGGGTCAGGCTCGAATTTTAAACTTCAATCCCAAGCCCGACCCAACCCATATAAAAAAAGTTTTAATTTTTAAATATCTTTTTAAAAAAATTATTAAAATATCAAAGTCAAATTAAAAAATTATAATAAATAAAAAAAAACTATATTATATATTATTAGAAAATGTTAACATAGAATAATGTTACATAATTTTATGTTAAGTTAGGTATAATTTTAACACGTAACCTTAATTTATTGTAAAAAAATAATGGTAATTTATTAGTTTTCAAATAGTATTATTATATAAAGTATATATGTCGAGCGGGCCAAGTCGGACTTGGATTTTTACATTACATCCAAGCCCGATCCATATTGTTATCGAGCCATTGTGGCCTTAGCCAGACCAAGCTTTTATTAAGGGAAATTGTAATAAATACTAGTCCAAGGGAGTGTGTTTGTAGTTTTACTACTTGGAGTAAAATATCTCTAAAAATACTACTTCTTTCACAAAACTAGTAGATCTTGAGTTTTTCTTGTTTTTAGTGGTCCCCATTAGCTCTCTCCTCATTCATTTTGATTTACAAATTTTTAAACGGCCATATCTCTCAAACCGTTGATTTGTTTGACACGATTTTTTTGAATATTTGTTCGTTATATTTTTATCATTAAAACAAGATCCATGATGATATACTTTTAATGAATTTTTTTCCTTTATTCAAATTATTGTATAGTTTTTGAAAAGGTATATTACTTTTACACTGTCTGGGTAAAATTATTATCCCAATTTCGAAAAAGGTATAAGTCTTATACTTTTTCAAAAAAAGGTATATTACTTTTACACTGTTTGGGTAAACTTATTATCCTGATTTCGAAAAAGGTATAAAACTTATATCGATTTCAAAAAAAAGGTATATTACTTTTACACTATCTGGGTAAAATTATTATCCTGATTTCAAAAAAGGTATAAGTCTTATACCGATTTCAAAAAAAGTATAAGTCTTATACCAATTTCAAAAAATGTATAAGACTTGTATAATACCAATGTTAAAATCATATACCATTTTTAAAAAATTTATAAAATAAATAAAAACAATAAAAAATAATTAAATTTATTAAATAATATAAAAGTCAATCCCTCTCTCTCTCCTCTGATTTCTCTCACTGTTCTTTCTTTTCTTTCTCTCTCTTCTTTCTTCTTTTTTTCTATCTTTTCCTGGATTAAGCTTGTCGCCCGCCGTCGTCCATCCACCATCGTCCGCAGTCAAGCCTACAGAGCTCGTGCTGCCCCCGCCATTTCACACTGCCGACACCGGATTTGAATCTTCTCGCGCTAATTAAACTGAAGCTCACCGCCGGGAAAACGCATTAGATTTAAAAGCCGACGAGTCTCGCCGCCGAAAACTAAACCTTGCCGAGCTCACCCCCGCCGCCAGATCCCGCCATTTCAGCTGTCGTCGGAGCTTCATCTTTCTTTTCCAGCTCGTCGTCGTCGAATTTCGCCTTCCCGCCGCCGTTCTATAGCTCCCCATCGATTCACCGGAGCTCGTCATTGTCGTCGCCTTCCGCCGGAACTCGCCATACCGGTGCCGGAGGCCCTCCCCCCTCTACAACTTGAATCCCGTTAAAAATTTCATTATCCCGTAAAACTACAATTTTGAAACTTAATTGTGTGGATTTTTAGAAATCAACCCATATACTCCCTAGATTAGGCCTAATAATCCGTAAAAAGATGACTTGCCCTTTATAAATATATATTTGCCTAAACCCAACCCATTAAAGATGGGCATGAGCGGGTTTACCGGGCCTCATGTCAGTTGAACAAGTCTACTTACAAGCAAAACTAGAAGTATTTTTTCTTTTAGTAAACTTCAAAAACCTCCCTTGAGGTTTCGACTATTTGCAAAAGCACCCTTGAGGTTTGTTTTAGAGCAAAAACATGTCTGAAGTTTCTGTCAGTTAGCAAAAACGTCATTTTCCATCCAAGACCCGTTAAATACTGACGTGACGAGGGGTAAAATAGGAAAAGTTCACTGTTGACCCATTTACCCTAATCCTAAACCAAATTCCAATTTATCCTAACCCTAAATCAAATACCCATTTACCCCACCTACCCTCAGCACTTTTCGCATGCTCACCGTCGTCACGCTGTTTCCGGCAAACCCTAACACAATCCCTCCTCCGACGAAACCAGACCCCCAAAATCCGTTGTTCCTAAGTCGATTCTCCGGCTAAGATCCCCCAACCGCCCAAAAACCACCACTCCCGACATTGCTTCTCCAATGAAAACCCAACAACCCATAACCCGCCGCCGCTCTTCGATTTCCCGGCGAAATCCTTTATTTTTCACCGTAAAATCAAACTGCCAAATTTTGGGTTGTTTTTCATGGTATGTGGTTATTGACATAAATTAAGTCAAAAACCATTAAGGTTTAAAACTGAGGTCTATGGGAAAGGGAATAAAATTTCCCCGTTCTAGACCTGTTCAAGAAATCCATGGCCCATCAAACCCATTAAGGTTTGGACATCATTTTTTTCATTTGGGCCTGGTCCGGTCCAAACCCGTGAAAGCCCGCTCATATGTTGGGTTGAGCTTGGTTTTCATTTTAAAGCCCAAGTCCGGTCCGGCCTGGCTCGAATACTAATTTTATATAATTATAATATTTTACTACCATTAATTGAAGATTACACATTTTTTTAGTCTATAATTGTATGATAATACCATGTTAAAATATAATAACATTCATCTATATACATTGATATTTTAATTTTTTATTAATTGTATTTTTTTAGAATTTTTTTTAAAAATAATATTTTATATCGGACGGATTGAATCGGTCTTGGGATTGAACTTTTAAACCCAAGTCCGGCCCGACCCAAGCCTGCATATAAATTATATGGGCCGGGCTGGGTTTGGGTAGACATTTTCAAAGGCCGGTCCAACCGAGCCTGGCCCGAACCCAACCCATTGAACAGGTCTACCCAATTCTGTTAGTTTGTGTTTGTTTACTCAATATGGAGTTTCCCATTCCCTAAATCAGCGCTTCCCATTACCTTTTTTCCGTGCTTTTCATTCTCCTCAACCCCAAGGGGCTTTCCATTCCCTTTCCTATGATTATTCATTCCGTTTCAAGTTTCTCTAATGCTGTGCTCCTTCGTTTTTCTATTCTTTTAATCGTTCTCTCACGTTCGTTGTCCACAAATGCTATCTTACATCCTCTTTGTTAGATTTTTTTTGTCTGAATTTGATTTTTCTTTCTGATTATAATTGCTTATTTGTGCATCTGCAGATCTACTATTGTAATATATGCTTCCCTCGTGTTCATGTATACTTGACTGAATTATTTCCACCTTGCAACTATGTATAATCGATTGAAATTGATATAATGAAGATTAAAGAATAATTTTTAGATGGCTTGAGTTTGATTTGAATTTTGATAGTTGCTGGGTTGTTCATTTGCGTCAATTTTAGTGCCATTTATGATCAGTAAGGAACTATTTGAACATCCTTTTTTATGCATCTCTCATCAATTGTTTCTTTTGATTGTCCTTTATATAATTGATTTGTTTTTATTGTTTTTGCTGGACTTCAATTTTCAGCACCTTAATGGAATTGTTGTGTTGACAATTTGTCTAGTAAGGTATGACAAAATAATATGCAAATTGAATGACTTAATTGATGTTAGTTTAACAGAATGGCACACATTGGTCGTTCGTTGGAAAGGAGAAAAGTTTGTGACCTTATTCGATTTAGTTTTAATTCCCTCGTTTTAGCCAAACAGCGACAAAGAGAATCAGAAAATTCAATTTCTTTTCCTGAAAAATGATCCAAACAGCCTGCCACTGATTCCCTTTCTTGTTTCCTTTCCTGATTTTCTTTCCGTTATCTACTTATATAATTTTAATTCAAAACTAAAATTAAGGAATAAACACTTCATAAAAGATTTATAAGTAAAAAAGTGCTTTTAAGGAGTTTATAAAAATTATGAGAAACACACCCTTTTACCAATTAGATTAAAATTTCACCATAAAATCTTACGTATTTGGCTTGACTTAAACCCTGTAATTGTTCCTAAATTGATACATCTCATTAGTGAGTTTTCAACTAGCAACTCATGAACCCAATTTACTAGATTCACTTTTGCTTTATGACACCAAACTAAACGTTTTATTACTAATAGTTTGCTTTTCAATGTATCTATTATCTCAATTCAAAGATTTTGCGGGATCAAATATTTGTTGTTTTTTTCTAAGTAAACGGAGATGTAAATACACGCTAGTATGAAAATTGGCTCAGGAATATGTTTTTAAAAAAATTGCACAATGGGGCAAGAGATGGAGAGGTGATGCAATAGACTATCATTTCAGTCTCTAAAATTTTGGCAAGAGTTACTTGTAAAGAAATGTTGTTACTTGTATTGTATTCATCCAACACTTATCAATAAGAGTTTGAGATCTTCGAGTAATTTGTCTTAACCCAAAGATCCATACAAGAATATCGAATTTATTAAGAGTATCAAGTAGGCTAGCTTCGACACATCTATAGAAATACAACGTTGGAATAACTGTACTTGAGAAAATTTAAATTTTATATTATTTTTTGTATTTTCTTATGGATAATAATTGTATATTTTATATCATTTGATCAAGTGAATTGTCTGTGATCGCATGGAGCTGCACTAGTCTATAGAGATAAGAATTATTCTAACTTAACTTCTCTTGGCCTTCAATTAATTGTCATCTTTTTTTTTTTTTTTTTGAATAATTAGTAAATTCTTGGAGGGACTGAGTTTCGAACCCAAAACCCCCCACCAACAGATTAAAAGGTGTACCACTTAACCAAAAGTCAATTGGTACTAATCGTCATCTTTATTTTCCACTTCATATCTAAATTTTGCAAAATTAATTAATTTATTTTTTATCTCTTTGCAAGATACTGAAATTTTTGCTTTACCAGCAGCAAAGTTGGATGAGTTCAGTGATCTTCATACTCTTCAAATTAGGTAGGGTTGTAAATGAACCGAGCCAAGCTTGAACATTCAAAGTTCGAGTTACAGCTCGAGCTCATTTATCATCCGAGCTCATTTTCATGTTCGAGCTAGGCTCGAAAAAAAGATTTTATGTTCATGAAAAGCTCGAGCTCGGCTCGATAACTCAGCTTGATTAAGTGTTCACGACCTGAGGCGAGCTCGGCTCGATAACTAAGCTCAATTATACATGTTCACGATCCAAGCTCGAATTCTGGTAAATAGTAAAGCTATCTTCTCAATTACCACTACATATTTACATAATTTTAATTTTTTATATAACAAACTAAAAGTATATTTAATATTTAATTTTTACGAGCTTTTTTCATCGAGCTTATTCACGAGCTAATTTACGAGTCTATTATCAAACTTGTTCACGAGCTTTCAAGCCCGAACAACTATTGTTCAAGCTTGGTTCGTTTACAAAACCGAGCTTAGAATTTTGTTCGTGAACAAGCTCATTTATAAATGAACCGAGCTTGAACGAGCCTTTTTTTCGAGCCGAGCCTCGAGTAGCTTGCGAGCAGCTCGGTTCATTTACAGCCCTAATCCTAGGAATACACAGTTGACAAAGATGAAAACTGATTTCTCAACTCTGCTTTCATATTTAAATTGTCAGAGATTGGCTTGCTGAGGCCAAAAGTTTGCGCTCTTATGAAGATGCAAAGACGTTTCAGTTCAACAAGTTGGAGGAAAAAATCAATAATATGGAGGAACACTTATCTCACGGCTATCATGATTTCGGGTTTCGTCACATTCATCTGCAATATGACATTGGTACAGCGGATCATATGACACATATCAAATAGGTATTGTTTCATGTGCAGAAATTACATTAACCAGTGAAAAACAGCGTTTCCTAAAGCTAATAACTTCCCCAAATTTAATTCAAACAGTTTCAGAAACCATATATATATCGAGGCAGTCTAAATTCGAGAAGAAACTAACATGGAATTGAGATTTCTGACAATCGAATCAATGTACTTATGAGAGCCACTAGTGGCTGCAAACTTCACGTGCTTAGGGGCTTCAGCTCTATCAAAATAAAACGCACCCGAAACTAGTTTCTCTTTAGGCTGTAAAGCTAGCCAAATAACTGTATCTGCACCTTCCTCGCTTGTTCTTAGCTTTCCTGATAACCTGGTATACAAGACAACTAATAATCAGTCTACTGATAAGTACTCTAATTTTTATATTGTTTATTGCAATTGTTCACAAGAAATAAGTGGCTTACGATTTATTGAAACTCGGTAAACTTCGAGCTACTCCAGGTGTCGCAGCCCAGCCTGGGTGCATTGAGTAGAATGAAATCCCTTTATCCTTGTACGTTTCTGCCCACTTTTCGGTTAGCGCTACCTAAAAAAGATGAGCATATGATATCAGCTTAATCTACACTTTCACAAACCACTTTATCTAACAAGTGTACTTAGGAGCAAAGTTTTCGTTTTACTACCTGAACTCGCTTGTTGCGAGCATATTGTTCCACCCCATTGAATTTTCCTTCGGTAAACTGAAATATGACAAGTCATTTAATACCCTTTTATTGAAGTTTGATGTTAGTTGGGCAACCAAAGATACCTGTAGATCTGTGGTTAGTGGAGTTGTGTACATTCCACCAGATGAAACCGTAATAACCCGGGCATCAGGGGCAGCTTTTTCCAGCAAAGGTACCAATAGTTCGGTCATGGCATAAGTTCCCAACACATTTACAGCAAAATTCAACTCATAACTGAAATAAACAGAGAGAAAAGGAATTAAGTTTTTTCTATGACTACAGTGAGTAAAATTCTGCTGGAGAAGAGGAAATTACCCTTCTGATGTTGTAACTCTTTCATTCTCGAGAAGGCCAGCATTGTTAACCTAAAGACAACCGCCAGTTAGCTGTTGCACAAAATTTCAATAAACTCGGAATTTAGCCAGAACAATAAGCAAGCATAATTTACCAAAACATGAACCGGAACATCTTTTGAGATGAATCTCGATGCGAAAGACTTTATCTCGCTAACAGATGAAAGATCACAAACCTGCAAACTAAAATTAATAAGGCATATTTGAATGAGGGATATATTCATAGTTAAACCGAGACTGCATCATTAAACTAGACATGTTTGATTCCAACCTCTAAGTGAACATTTTTGTTGCCAGTGGTAGACCGAATCTTAGAAAGGGCAGCCTCTCCCCTTTCCTTGTTCCGGCATACCATATACACAGTTGCTCCACTGAAAGAACATGGTAATTAATCAAAGCCAACATTGTAGCTATGGCAGCTTTTCAGTATTTTAATTTTCAAACAATTGAGCAAAAATGAAGTTTCGAGTACCGTGAAGCAAGACCCTCAGCTGTTGAAAATCCAAGGCCTGAATTTGCTCCAGTTACCAAGCAATTCTTCCCTTCTATGGTAATCTGCATATCTTCTGGTTTGAAATTCTTTGAATGCTCCCTTCAGATGAATGAAATTTAGACATTTTGAAGAAAAGACAAGCAAATTCAACAAATTAAAGCACGAAAAATCTCACACACAAAACTCAGGGCATTTTAAGTACAAATACAAATGAAAAGATACATTAATATTATTCAATAGCAATTCACAAATAGAAACGGAATAATAATTTGGAAGCACAGAAGTGAAATGAGCAGCTTACAAGAAAGCAGACTTGGTGAAATTGAGGTAACCATAGACGCCAAAAGCGGTGAAAAATTTGAGGTCTCATTTGGGGTTTCATTCGTGTCTCTTTTTGGAACTTTGATACATACATTACTCACAAGAGAGATGTAGATATGCCGGAAATTTGAGAAAATAATTACGAGTAACGACTGGCACGTTAAATAGAAAGACATCAATCGGAATAATTGATTAATTCCACTTAAAATTTGCTTGAAAGGCAATTCATGTTTTGAGTTCAGGAGATAAGACTTCCCCCAATGATTTTCTAATCTAATGTTTCGATACATCTTTCAACTTTTTCTGATTTCTTAGTTTGCCATTAGTTAAAGCAAGGTTCACAAAGTTTTTCTTTGGCTGGTATGTTGTATCCATGGGCACTTTGGAACTCTCAAAATGAGGTTCTTTGGAACTGTTTCTCTTAATCCTGCAGCAGTTCTTCATTTGACAAAGGCAATCAAAGCTCAACGGGGTTCAATGCACCTTAATGAGAATCTAGTAGCAGGTTTCCATCAAATGCAAATTAGGGGAGCTAACCGAACCGAGTAGTTTCAATCGGAGTAATTCCTACATTCGGTAAATCGATTGAATCAGTTTGGTTAGGTTCGGTTTGGTAAACCAAAATGCTCAATCATTCCTCCGGGAGTTTTTCCAAAAAAAAAAAAAAACCCTTAATCCTCACCCTAGGGTTTTACAAAGTTGTGCAAATCATTTCGGCAGCTTTTTGTGATTATCAAATCATTCAAACTTTCTTAATGCTTACAATCTTTTTCTTTAAAAATTAAGAGAGAAATTAAATATTAATAAAATCATAATTTGGTAATTAATTAGATCAAGTTACATGTAAAAAAAAGTTTGACCTAATCTCAAATTGCCCTAAATAAGCAGCTACTTGTATTGTCTTCTAAAGCATTTACTTGTTCTATAAGACTAACTAGTAGACCCGTTTCAAAAAAGATAGATGCCTCTAATAGAAACAAAAGTCAGTTTCTATGTGCAACATATACTCACATCTGATCACGATCGTTGTTTAACAACCAGTGTCTTAAAAATCCCCGCTTAGCTCCGTCTAGGCTCATTTTCGGACTTATCGCTCGACTTTGGGCTCCTAGGGCACTCCTAAGCGCTCGGCCGACTTAGTACCGCATAGACGCCGCCTAGCACTGCCTAGACCCGCCTAATCCGATTTTTTCTGCCTAGGTAGAGCCTAAACTCTAATTTTAAAAATATTAATATTTAAAATAAACATAATTTAAATTTTTTTACACATAAAAAAGTAGTTTGTTGGTAAAAATTGGATACATTAAAGTAGTTTGATAATACGGTTTGTTATATATAACAAATAATAATGTTTCTACCGTCTAACTAGCATCTAGTTATTCTTCAGACATATATGTTTTAATTTATAATATTATAAATTATTTTTTAATTAAATTTATCTCAATTCACCGTATAAGTGAATTCATAATCTCAAAACATTTGAAAAATATGATATATAATAATAAAATAAACTCCGTCTAGGTTGAAATCCAGACCCCGCCTAGGCCCCGATTAATCCCCGCTTAGGCCCCGGAAACCCTCTGCTGCCCGACTAACGCCTATCGCTTTTTAAAACACTATTAACAACATATAAGAGAAATAAGAGTATGTCCAATAGTTTCTTATTTTAGAAAATTTGGCAAAATAGGGGAAAACACAAGTCTAGACCGCATTTTTGTTTCCCTAAAAAATATTTAAGGAATGCAATAAAATATATTATAAGTTTTACTTTTTATTTTTTTAATTAGTTTTTTTATTCTTTATATAAAGTATAAGAAAGTTAATATAATAGAAAAAATATTAACATTTTGTTTTAGAGAAAAGAAAATGAGATAGATGAATGCAGCAAAAATACTATAGAGTACATCATGAAACTATGTAGAATTTAAATACCAAAGCTTTTATACACGAAGAGAACTAAGCAAACAACCGATCAAAACTTGGGTAAATTCAACATTAAAAAAGGAAGTACTTAGCTTGTCAATGATTGACTTGATTAGAAAAGGCCAAAAGTATGTCACTTTAAAAGTTTGAGATTGGACATATAACTCTTCAAATTTGGTAAAAAGATACAACTTAACTCTCTACAGCTGATGGACACTATTTTACTGAAGGAAGTTATGTGTTTACTTTTATCCACTTGAGAGAATTATTTATCCACTTTTACCAATCTGGGGAGTTATGTGTCTAACCTTAAAGATTAGGGTGGTAATTTACTTTTTTTTTTTGCCAACTTGAGGGACCTGTACGTTTGGCCATTGGAAAAACAGAACTTTGAGTGATCAGTTCAAGTTGGTTCATAAATTGGATGAAAACTTAGCCTACACTCGTTGAGAGACGATGATACTTACTCTTCACGACAATAAACTAATGGTAAATATTAGGGCAAATTATAAAAACATGTCTTGTATTTTGACTCACTAATAAAATGGGTTTGTGTTATTAATTTTTTCAAAAGAGGTCCGTATTTTACACCATTAACAATTAAAAGATTTCTGTCAACTTACTGTTTATTTCTGTTCATTTGTCAAGGACATTTTTTGGAATGCACATATTAACCTTGATGTTCTATGACTCAATCTCATTCTTATAACCTAAACCCAATTTAAAGTTACTAAACCCAAAAATATCCTTAACAAATAACATAAATGAAAAGTAAAATAACTGAAAATTCCTTAATTGTTAATGGTGTAAAACATAAACTTTTTTTTGAAAAAAATAATAATACAGATTCTTTTTTATTAATGAGTTAATAATAATACAGATCCTTTTTTATTAATACATATTTTTTGTAATTTATTCTAAATGTTATTATATCTTACTCTACTTTGGAAAGGGGTGAAACGCAATGAATTAAAGATTCCAATATTACAACTGCATTAACAAAAACCTTACTGCCTTGTTATCCCTTTGTTGTCTTTACACAGCGAGAAATCAATCAGAGTCATCATCATACAAGAAACAGGTTTCTTTAAAATCATAATAATGAAAATTTTTAGCTT
>CAOJBJ012147691.1:0-14041 GCA_948291685.1 Euphorbia celastroides | reverse complement strand
AAAATTACTTTGAGCAGAGATTTCAACAGAGTTTTGGCTTAAGCAATTTTCTGGATAGATTTTTCTCTTCGAGTCTTCTCCTTTTATAGAGAGATTTTGAAAGTAGTCATTGGGTCTTCTAACGGCTGGATTTGTTAATTTGTGATTAGTGAATTAGCCGTTTTGATACAGAGCTGCCTTTAATCCAAAATTAGTAGTTGATGAAACTTCTTCGGCGATCCGTTGAGCTGAAATCGACGAAATTGAGGTTACCGTCGCAATTTGATTGAATCTGCAGAGATTCTGACATTTTCCAGACTGCGCGTCGCGGTGTCAGACTGACGCTTTTGTCTTTTCCGGGTTTCCGTCATACTCTGTCAGTTTTGCCTTTTTGTCTGAATAAAGTAGTTGTCAATAAGACAAACTAACTTTTTGGGTTAATCAAGACTTCCTCGATTTACGCTCTGATTCTTCAGCGCTAGGATCAATCAATGAACTTCTTCATTTACTTTATTGCGAGACTTCTTTCGTTGAGTAACCCTTAAACCAGAGCAAAACTTCTACATTCAGTGAACTGAAACTTCAACGAACTTTAGGCATCAGCGAGTCTGATCCAACAATTAATATAGGGTGTTTGCTATTTTTCGAGGATCACCTCTTCCCACACTCATTTGAATAACTCAGCAACAATCGAATTGTTTACAAATAACTGAATGTGTACTCCAATAACTGCTAATTTCAATGCAACTTAGATCTTTAGATACATTATATATCAACAAATATTTGAGCGGAGAATTTTTACTTATTTTGAGCGATACGAAGAGTGACGATAGAGTTACATTTTCAAATTTTGTGCAATATTTCTGGGAAGTAACCGTAGCTGGAGTTTTCTTTCAACCATACCTTGTGTATATTACTTCTTGAAAACCTTGTAAATTCTTTGAAATATTAACAAAAGCAAAAACTCTGTAAAATTTATGGGAAAAGAATACAAAATGGAGGTTAAAATTGGAAGAAAAGAAATTATTGGAAGAGTCAACATGTAAGTGAAGCGCAAGAAAACTTCGCCGACTGCCATGGTATTTTGGAAAGTTTCGTCCTTTCTAGAATTGTTTTAAATCCTAAATAAAGAAAAAAAAGAAAAATCCTCTCCTCCCATGGCGGATGCTCCACCGTCTCCGCCAGCGTCAATGGCCATCGACGGCTCACACATCGACTCCATCCTCTCATCCTCCTCCCATCTAACCCACCGAGAACTCTTAGCTCGCCGTTCTCGCCGGCTTAAACAGCTCTCCAAGATTTACAGGGCTCACTACTGGGCTCTGATGGAAGAGCAGAAATCCAAGCACAAGGAGTACTATTGGAACTATGGGAAGAGCCCTTTCAGACAAGATGACAAGAAGAGAAAACGGCACGCTGACGAGGGGGATTCTGTTGATGGAATCGGAGAAGTGAATGGAAAATTAGGGTTGGAGGAAGAGGGGCAGCTTGAAAATTATGGCCTTCGAAAATGCGCGGCGGGTGGATGCAAGGGGACGGCCATGGTTTTGACCAAGTTTTGTCATCAGCACATCCTCCTTGATTCCAAACAGAAGTTGTATAAAAGCTGTAATTTTGTCGTCAAAAGGTTCGCTTTCTTCCACTTTCCTTGTGATTTCTTGAATTCGATTAGCAGTTCTTGAACTTTTTATGATACTCCTTGAGTGATAGGTTGTTCCCTCTTTGGATTGAGTTGATTAGCCCTGGATTGAATGCTTTTTAGTACATGGCAATCTAGAATTTAAGCATTTTAGTATGAGGCTCTTTGCAGTGATTGAATTAATCTATATATAGGTTTCCCCATTTGAGTATTTTGGTTGTGCTAGTATGTGTAAATTCAATTTTGCTGAATTTTGTTTGCTGTGAGAATACTGAGTGATGAGTTTCCTCTGTATTTGTAAATGAGATCAGCTTTTTTTTTTCCTTTTCTTTCTTGAGAAAAGAAAATTTATTAATGATAATGCCGGCTTACTACAGTCTTCATTCTTGAACTTTCAGTACTCAAGGAAGGCCTATTCTTTGTGGGAAGCCCATACTGATATCAACTGTTCCCTCCCTTTGCCCTCCTCATTTTCAAAAGGCTGAATCATTTGTAGCTCGGGACTTGAAGAGGGCAGGGCTCCCTAATCCAACAAAAGTTGCACCCAAATTTCATATCATAGTCAGTGGATTCGTCCGCCAAATCCAGCGCAAAAGAAGAGCTGCTCAGAGAGAAAATGCTTTCAAAAATCTGATGAAAGACAATAAAAGTTCCCAGCACTCCTGATTTTTGTAAAGAATCTTGATGTGGAAATTTTCGATTGCTGATGGGGCTACTAGTTGAAGCTGATAGGAAGAGCTTTAGACATTGCCTCAGAATTATCGTGTTTGTGCATATATAAGGTACTTTGTTTTACGTTTCCTATCAACTTCTGTAGTCTTATGTTGATATACTGTACATACTTAGATAGGACAGCTTCTAACATTGTTGAGAACAAGAATGATATACCAGTCTATAGTATGTGCTTTTCGTTTGTGTTTCTGGTTTGGTGTGAACTCATAGGTTCAATTGGATTTGTACTCTAGGTTTCCCCAGGATTATCTGTAATTTGAACGGATTAATGCTCAATGGTATGTGCTCGAAACTCACAAGAAAATTAGAAATTATATCGCATATTAAAGATGAAAAAATAGTTAGGGAGTGTGGATGGCTGTGAGTTTGTACTAATGAAATGGGAAGATGAATTATAAAGACTACAATGAGAAAAAGAAAGACATAGCTTAAACTTCCTAGGATCTCTCTCTCGCTTAGTTCGTACTAAGAGCCAAAAATGAGTTTAGCAGATAAGCCCACTCACAAACTTGTTACCCTTGCAAAAAGTAATCATCACAAAGCTGTGGGATCTTTTTTTCCCTACAAAAGTGGCATTGTTATGGCTTTGGGTCTTGAAGTCAATGGACAAAACTGGTCTAGCCGTCTGGGAGGATCAGCTGACATTAATTCTTTACGAGTAGCATTTTGTGTTTCTTTTTCTTGGACATGTTCGCTATCTGTGAGATTCAACAGCAACGATCTTAACCGTATCTTGACACGTGGAATAATAATACTATATATGGTAGATTTGTGATTCAACTCAAGTGGGCCCCTAGCCAAATCTGAGGGAGTAGTGGAATAGTTATTAATTTTTGGATTCGGTAGCTACGAGTTGTTAGCCATTTGGTGCTTGGTGCACGGTTTGGCTCATCAAATGCGCAAGCATGGGTTTGCAATTTGGGCGAATTGTTAAAAGTAATCATAGCAGTTATTGTCATGTTGAAGGCATTGTCCAAGGGCTCACAATATCTGTGGTGCCATTTTGAAGTCTTTGACTTGAAAAACCGTTTACGTGAGTTTTCAGTGTGAAATGGTAACTGCTATCCCTTATTGGTTATGTGCATTAATAAGCAACAATGCTAGGATTTCTTTTGCACTTATACGATATCTTTTGTTGATTTACAGGTCATGTGGGTGTAAATAAAATTGAAAGCATATGGTCTGCATCAAAGAGGCAGATCCTGCAACTTTTGTGAAGCATGCAATTTTTGAATAAAATCAGTAGCCAGCTTGCATGTCTATAATTTGTTAATAGGGAGAATAGTCAATAGTTTCTGCTGAAATATAAAGATAGCATTAGTAGGTGATAACAAACTGTTCAATTTGCAAGGATTTATATGATAGTGTGCTACTGCCTAAGAAGCACGGAAACGGAAACCGACATGAAACGGAAACGGAAACTGACACTGGGAAACACCATTTCTTAGAGAAAATAGGCTAGGAAACTGGAAGAAATGTGTTAAGTTTCAGTTTTCGACACCGACACGAAACGCGGAAAAGGTAGTGTTTAGGAGTTTCCGTGCTTCCTTATAATTCATCTTAATATAATTTGCATTTGAAAAGCTACCATGGCCATGTGAAAAGGAGTTCAAATAATCAATTTAGTTATTAGATCAATATGTGGTTAGTAAAATTGGATAGGAACCTTAAAAATGATACAAAAATGAGCAGGCACAACAATAAAAAATCAGTAGCCTATCTAAATCTCACACCACAATAGTTGCTTTTTGGAATGGTGAATCTCATTCCTGAACACACTATCAATGGAAAAAAAGGCTCTTTTTTTTCAAGATGCTTTCTATAAATAGCAACTTTATTTCCTACGTGGCTTACTGTTTCATGTCCAAACGCGGGCTTAACTTTCTTAACTTAACATAAATTCACGTGCTAATTAAGTACATCTTGAAGCACATAGAGGATGAAGGAGAGTTTCTCTTGAGTTTAATGCAAAGTTAAAATAATTGACTTGAGGAAAAGAAATACATTTCTAAATATGGAAAGACTAATGTAACAGTTTGAAGTGTGGCATTTGAGATAAATAGGAGACTTTAATGATTAGTTCTCTCACATTCAACAGAAGAAAAGTCGATTTGTCAGTGTTGATGAATAACAGAAAAAATCAAAACTAATAGTTGTGAGCTCAAACATAATTGCGTTTTTGCTCTCCAGAAATTGCGTTGGTATTGGAGTTTGGGTCCATAGAATAACTCACGGTGGACCATTATTCTTTTTAGATATGTGCTTCCTCTTTAAATTGACAGTTTAGAAGCCCTTTTTTCTATTTTTAAGTAATTCATGCTCTCTGCCTTTTACTCTCTTCTTTCTTTCCACACATTCATTCATTTACCTATTACCTTATCAATTGGGTTTTGGCCCTCTAATACTTAAAGCTAAATTTCTTTCTGAACAATCGTGTGAACACTACAAATTAGATAACATCTTTTGGATTTCGATAGGTTAGGCTCATGCGTTGACACGATACAGGTGCTAGTGTGTGTCATACATGAATTTAATTGTACATATGTGTTTGCTCATGTAGTAACATAAAACTTTTATATGACATCAAAAGAAAAATAAGGCATGGCATAAATTAAACGATCTTGTGTGCAATTTATTTCGCACACTCCACAACAATAAATCGACACTGAATTTATTTCTTGCCAACTCATTTCTAAAGTACAGCCTTATCCCAACACAAAGAGAAGTATGGAAATTTACACCATTTTTTGGTATTTTTAACCCAAAAATATGTAAAGTGGTGTAGGTTGGGAATACCGATAAATGGAATATATTTGAAAAGCTCCTTTTCACTAAACCTTTTCTTCAAAGCATATAGATCCTTTAAAATTTGATAATAATATATTTTGGTTATGTGAGGTTGGTATTCAGTATTGGATACCATTATAAAATCCATGTCCTCTATTTTTCTTTTACCAAAAAACATTTGTTGTTGTAGACTTTTCACCTCTTCTTACCTTTTAATACAATTATGACTAATTCGGACAAGAGTTGCATGAAGAGGTGCAGTGGCGGATCCAGGTCAACATAGTTGGGGGTCGAATTTTAAGCTCTATCATGTAAAATAAAAGATATTTCTACAAGTCTCTCATTGAAACACGTACAGTTTTAGTTGAAATTGTCAATTTTCTCAATAAATTCTTTTGTATAACTTAAAATTTTTTGACTGATAACTATTAGTTGGTTATTGGATGGCTAATTGTATCATCTTCATAACTAAATACATATTCATGAGGATTTAGAATACTAGATGCTTTAAATGGTACTTTGAATTATGTTTTTATCCACTTTACTTCTATCTTTTCCTCAAAGTTGAAAATATAACAACATTTTTAAGCAAACAAAATCAAATAATAAACTTTTGAGATGTTCATGGTAGAATAGGTGACTTTGATTTCATACAATTTACAGCACAAAACAAAAGATAGCCATAATGAGGAAATTGTATCCGATGAAATGTAACCAACACAACACCATTTCCATATTGCAATAAAAAATTGTATCCTTATAATGAGGAAAAAAGTAAAAACTAGATTTATTAAGTATTAAAATTGGAGATTTTATTAAAGGCAAATGCATGGATGGTGAGGTCTATGAGAAGTATCATCAAAAACAAGTTATTTATCTTAAAGCCCAATAAAGCCTTCGGCTGTTAATTGTCAACCCTAAACAGAATAAAAGCCCTAAAGATTTGTTCATCGTCCTCTTTATTAGTTGCAGAACCCTCTTCAATTAACTCCAATGACAGATCAAGAGATTTATGTAAAGGGGATAAAAGTTTTTCAACAAGTTTGGGAGGTCGATTGATCCCCGTGACCCCCTGAGATCCGCCCCTGAAGAGGGGTATGTCTAGAAAATTCTCCTTAAGGGTGTTTCTCAAAACTTAAAAAAATGTTTATAAGTAGTTTGTAACTTATAAGTACCAGTAATTGGTAAGTGTTTCTAATGACTTATATTCCTTTTAAGTTAAAAATAAAGAAATAGGTTAGAACTACTAGTCTACTCACAACTTTTTACTTTTATTTTTTAAGTTGAAACGTTAAAATAAAAAAAGCTTTGAAAACACTCCCGTAATATCCCGCAGGTGATTAAGAAATGAAGTTTTCATCAGATAATAACAAATGTTGACTTTGAAACAAAAACTAACATGGCATATGAAACGTTTTGCAAAAATAAAGTTATGCTATTTTCTATAAAAGTTAAGACTTTTTATCAATTGAATTTAATTCGGTCAAAAATAGAGAGCGCATATAACTATTTTTAAAAATCACGGATTGCATTATATCAAATATTATCACATATATATAAAAAGCCAATACATAAATCAAATAAAAGATAAATTATGTTTTACCAAAACCATAACCATATTATACAAATGAACACAACTATAACACAGCTCGATTTCTCACCAAATAATACCAAATATAGTTTGCTAATCAACATCTGGTGTAAAGTTAGCAAGACATTGACAGAGATGGAAAGTTCATTTATGACAAGTTTTAAAAGTTTGAAAGTATATTTAAAATGGTCATGTGAAAAGCGTGTCAGTTTTGGGGTTCAAATTTAGAAAGTTTGGTGTTCATTTGTGTTAAATTTAGAAGACGCGAAGTCTCATGTTGAAGTGGGAGACAAATTTTCTAAAGAGATCACCAATATTATCGATACACACATCGAATGCATTGTCATGGGCTTGAACAAAAGACTACTAAATAAAAAGGCCCATCAAATGTTACCATAAACATGGAAATGAAAAGGCGCAAATCCAACACCCCCTGGCGCGAAAATCCACGTTAATTCTAATATCAACCTAAAAAAATATCCCCACTTTCCCTCCGATTCTCCGAAAAACTCGAGGGAACTCGGATGTCTTGCTTCGGTTTCCACAGTCTCACTAGCTAGTGTTTTTTCTTTCTTTCCACCGCTTCACTTTTACGGTAAGGGTTTTGGATTTTGTTGAATGGAGGACACGCCGATGGAGGTAATCAATGTCGATTCTGATTCTGGGACGAATACCCAATCTCAGCCCAAGAAAACCTTAAAGCGAAAGCGTAAGTCTTCAGCATCGTCCGTGATGCTCCACAACTTGACAAGCGAGGAAAAGGCAGCTCAGATCGGAGCTCTGGAGAAGGAGCTCGAGGGGCTTTTTGGGTATTACAAAGAACTCATCGATCAGAAAGTGGGTTTCGGGTTTGGGTCGGATTTGGGTGGAAATGAGTGCAATTCCCTCAATGGAAAGGTGGGTTTGTTGATGGAGGAGAGCCCAACGGCGCTTTCGAAATTGGTGGCTAAGTTACATTTGAGATTGTCCGAGGAAGTTAAGGAAAATGAAAATGTGACCTTGGCCATGGTGAAGACTGCAATTTTGTTTGTGGGACAAAGAGTGATGTACGGAGTGCAAAATGTGCATGCTGATATTTTGGAGGACGAGACTCAGGCTTGTCTTTGGTGTTGGGAGGTAATGGATTTTCCTTTGAGTGTGTTTTGCATGGGAATTCTTTTAATTGAGTAATGGTTTTCTTGCTATCCGTGATTTATACCTGTCATTATAAGGTTTGGATTCTTTTTGACTGGGTTTCATTTGTGTTTGTTATGCTTATTAAGGTAATTGTTAAGTTTCTTGTAAATAAGAAATGCATTCATTGGCATTTAATGGTTATTTTCGTGTTTTCAGTTTCTCGGGAGTTTGAGATTATTGAAGCTATCTTTGGTGTTTATAAATGGACACTATGCTTTTGGGCGTGATTATCCTTTTGGATATGAATATTAGAGCTCATTCAATATACGTTGATAATATTTCCTGTCCTATCATTTTGGGTTCATCATTGTGTTCATTTTGTATGATGAGGAAATTCTTTGTGGTGTTCACTCAGTGTAATCATAATCTATGTTCCTTGCAGTCATATATGGTTGTCCTTATAATTTGGTTATTCGTAGCTTAAGTTTTGTTGCTATTACTGTAGACAAGAGATTTAAAGTTGATGCCAAAATATTTACGCGGTGCATTGAAAATTCGGCGTACGTGTCGAAAGAAGATTCATGAGAGAGTTACTGCTGTTTCTGGTGAGCAAATGTGTTATCTAAAGCTATTACTTTTCCTTTTTTTTTTCTTTCTGTCAACGTGTTCGCCATTCTGTTTTTATAATTGTAAACATGATTCCTCCCTTTCCATTTCTCTTGTTACTTGAGAAGCATATTTTGATACTATAGGGGCAGATACATATTTGCTTATTGTTGATGTAAATTTATTGCGTAAAAGAAAAAAGATCTAGCTGTAATATAACATTTTATTTGATCATAATGCACACTATTTTTTTGATATTGGTAAAGCACATTAGTGAAGGTCTTTCTGCCATAACCTTTTTGTAACTTTTTCTCGTTGAAAAAATACGTAATGATGACAGAAGTTCAACATTAGTTAATCCTGTTTAGAGCTGTTAAAACTATTTTTTCCGCAAGGTCAGGATCAGCTTAATTTTAGTTAGATTTTCACGTTTCACTTTGTTAATCCTCATCAATATCAGCTTTTTCTTTGACAAGATATGTGTCGAGTATGTTCCTTTCTTCTTGAAAAGTTTTAACATATGGCTCGTAAAAGCCTCTGTTGTATTTCATTTTCATGAAATAAAGTTTGTAGGTGCTTTCCTGCTACTAAAATACTTGATTATAGTTCCTAGGCAACTTGTTTCAAATATGATTGATAATTTTATAGTAAATCTACTACAAAATCTTTAAAAAAAGGGTTTTCAAGTGTTGTTTTTTTGTCTATTTCAGAGGTGATAGCTGCATTACAAAAGCCAGTGAGTGATCAAAGTAAATTTGATGTGATGAAAGCATCAGAAAAGCTTCGAAAAGCATTAGGCGAGGCAGAAATTCGTTCTCTAGTGGATACCATGACACAGAAAAATGGCACTGAGATGTATGTAACTTGGTCCTGTTTACATTTTTCTTGAATTTGCAACTTCTTATAGTAATACTGAACTAGATCTTACTGATATAGGGCTGACAAAGAAGCACAACGAGAACAAAAGTTACTCATCAAGCAGCTGGAGAAAAATAAAAAACAAATTGAGAAGGAGAAAAAGATGACAGACCTTGAACACCAAAAAGAAAAGAAACAATCGGTATGTGTATCTTAATGTTGATACTGTCTTTACTTGTCATTTCAATCAAAAGAATATTCTTGTTATCATAAAGGTGTAGATTGTCCAAAAAGTTCGAAGGAGATGAAAGAAGAATTGTAATTTTTATTTTTCTTGTGTGTAGCAAATCGGGCTTGAAATACTTTTATATGATCGTGTTCAATTTGATAAATTTCTAGATGCAGTGTCTACAAATTCTTCGAGTTTTTTCCTGTATCAGTGTGATATTATATAACTAGTTTGCAAAAAGTCATTAATTTGGCCTATATGTCCAGGAGAAAGAGCAAAAGCGGCTGCAAGAGGAGGCGGAAAAAGAGGAGAAGCGTCGTGAGAAAGAAGAGGCAGAGATGAGAAGGCAACTCAGAAAGCAGCAAGAGGAGGTTGAGAAAGAACAGCGCCGTCGAGAGAAAGAGGAAACTGAATTGAAAAAGCAAATGGCCATAAAGAAACAAGCCCAAATCATGGAACGCTTTCTTAAACGAAGCAAATCAACCTCACCTTGTCAAGATGATAATACTTCAGCCAAAGCAAGTCCATCTATGTCATTGAGCAATTCAGTTCATGTATTGCCTGAGGCAGTTACTATAGCAATGGACAACACTCTTTCATCAAATGAAGATATATGTATTGATAATATACGCAAGTAGGTTCCCTGCTCTTTGAGATCCTATTCAACTCAACTTTAATGTGCATCCAATGTCATGTGATGAGCGAGTCCAATGTTCTTTGCAGGTTGCACTTATCTTCATGGAATCATCTAGGCCGTACTCTCCGTTCAAATGGAAAACAGCATTGGAGGATTCGTCAGAAACCTAAGGCTGAATTATTCAAGGAACTCAAGCTATCCTCCAATCGGGAACTTGCTCACAGTGATGAGTTGAATGTAGAAAAGTTTGTAAGAGGATCGGGAGAGCAATCTTCTGACGATGGACCATGTGTGGCTAATTCGAAGAGCCCTGATGTTAAAAAGGGCAAGAGAAAGCAGTTGCTTCAGTTTGATAAGAGTAACAGACCTGCATTTTATGGTATATGGCCTAAGCAAAGGTGAATTCCTCTTCATTGAGAACTCCTTATATATGCTTCCGCTATAAATTTACAAATTGCTGCTTGTTCTTGTAAGTAATGAATTTCTTGTTCAACTACTGTATCAGGATCTTTTTTCGTAGTGAACTTCCATAAGAACTTACATTTGTTGATGACTTTGTTAACACTCGCTGACTCAGCGTCCATGTATTCTGAGTTTAGTACTATGCATCATTCATTAATTAGTCTGATGCTCAATCCTGCTTAAAACTCAATAGTCTAATGCTCTTTGTTTTTGAAAGATAAACAATTACAAGAACTTGTGCTTTAATGTTTGAACATTTGTTATTGTACACAGTTTGCCTTTTTACCATTTGCTCCCTATACTTGCATTTTTTTCTTGGATAATCTCAACCTTGAAGTTGCTGCCCACGAGTTTATAATATGTATTGGTTATGAAGTTGATTTATGGATTGGTTGTTGGATAACATCAGTCACATCATTGGACCACGCCATCCTTTGAGGAAAGATCCCGACTTGGATTATGATGTTGATAGTGATAAAGAATGGGAAGAGGTGTGTTCTTATAACTTTTTTAAATACAAATTGAGAATGAAAGTGAGATTACTAAATAACATCGGTAACTGCTCACTTCACAGGAGGAACCTGGTGCAAGCTTGTCAGATTGTGACAGGGATGATGAAGAACAAGGTTCAGAGGAAGGGTGTTCAAAAGATGAGGATGAAAGTGAGGATGAATTTTTTGTGCCTGATGGATATCTCTCAGAAAACGAGGTAACCAAACTAGAGACTGCACCCTTTCTGCATCTCATTTTACTTTTATGTTTTCTTGCAAGTATGCTTTTACATCCAGAACTCTGTATTATCTCTTTTTTTATCATTACCTTATGAGGATGAAGACCTTTTTTGGCTTATATTATTACGTACACTTGTTCCACGTTTTTTTTCTCCCTTCTTGATACAGACATGCTTGCATTGGTGTTAGGTGTTGATTTTTCTTGTTGCTTATTCGCCCTTTTGGCATCACTTTGATTGGGTTCTGAAAATGCATAGTTTTTAAAATCTATGTCAGAAAATTTGTATGTCTTTTAATTAGTTTAGACATTGAAATCAGTTTTTGTTTGCCTTGTGCATTCAGGGGGTTCAAGTTGACAGAATGGAAATTGATCCCTCGAATGAAGAAGCTAAAGGTTCACTTGGTTGCAAAGGGGACTTGGAGAGTGAGGAATTTTATAAATTGCTTCAACAGCAGAAGTTTCTGAACAATTTAACAGAAAATGCTCTTAAGAAAAATCAGCCTCTGATTATATCAAACTTTATGCATGAAAAATTGGAGGCGGAAAATCTAACGGGTACTTCTAAATTGGAAAAGACATGCTTAGAAGTGATCTCTATGCGTGCTTTTCCTGGTTTGCCACATCTAGATATATCAGCTGTTGAAACTAAATCTGAAGATGAAGATGCTTGCTGTTCAAGAGGCAAGGTCAGCAGTTCACAAGAATCATCTGTGGGGTCTATACCGGAATCAGATATGCGCATAATTGTAAGTTTCTCATCTTAGTATGAGTTATCAACTCACAAAGTGAATTGAAGTTTTGAAGAAATGCTTTCATATGCCCTTAACTTCTGTTAGGATTGCATCTCTTGTTTTGCTACTGACTTCAATCTTGTTGACAGGTTTCTACCATCCAATCGTGCTCCCAGAGTATCAATAAAGTGGTAGAGGCATTGCAACAAAAATTTCCAACAGTCTCAAAGACCCAATTGAGAAGTATAGTGCGTGAGATATCAAGTTTTGCAGACAACCATTGGCAGGTTATTTTTCTGCTTCTTGATGTCGTATCTTAGTTTCACTTCTCATTTTTTTATTAAGTGCTCTATGTTCTCATGCCTGATTTTGTTGAAATGTTTGATGCCTGGTAGTTTTATGTCTTTTAGCTGCTCTCTTTTATACTCGAGCCTGTTTCTTGTGCTGCTTGAAGTCAAGTGCAGACTAGTTTCCTTTGTAATTAAACCAAACACGAATGTGTGCAACAATGATTATATTTGTAGATGGGTAATGGGTTTGTAAAGGCTTGCTCTTTTATGATGCAGGTGAAGAAAGAAATTCTGGATCGAGTTGGCATTCGAATATTGCCAGGTACTTATTCGTGTTAATGTCCTCAATCTTTGAAATAGTCACCCAAGAGTGTCTTGAATACTGAAGCAGTATTATTGTGTGATGAATCAGTGAAAACCGGAGTTAGGATGCAAAGTATCTCGGCATTTTTCTCCAAGAGATGTTTGCCTCCAGCTGCTACAAGTATTGACCAAAATGAGGCAAATTCCTCGCATGGGGCGTCTGCTGAGAAGATGGAGTCCTGATCCTTAGGTAGTCCACCTTTTTTGGGCTTGCCATTTTGCCATTGTAAAAAAACCATGGTGCGAGCTAGATGATGTTTCTGTATTTTATTATATAGTAAAAAGTATGTAATACAACCTTGAGCTGTTTTGGAATGATACTCATGAAACATGGCACTCAATGCCTGACCAAATTAGAGTCTGGTTTTGCGTTCAACTTGATATTAGGCTATTATGAGATAGTTTGGAATAGAATGAGGAAAGATTATATGAACTCAATAGTTGGCACCAAAATCGTGAATACCAGAGATCCAATGTTAGCAACACTCCACCTACTTGCTTCTTCCTCGTGATATGTTTTCCAAATAAACCAGACTCAGTTACCAACTAAGAAACGATTTCTTAAGAATGAGACTCACAAGCAATGAATTCTGGTAAAAGCCAATTTACCATTAACTAATTAACTGAATCAAATCTAGATATTTATCCATGAAGAAGGATGTCAACTTTTAACATTAAAAGGAATAGCTATGATAATTTTATGCAAAATTCTGTATGTATTTCACGTCCTTCTATTTGTTCCTCGAACAAAACGCCAACTAACATCCCTCAGTTCACTTGCAACAAGATATTCTTAAGACCCGTCCTCCCATTCCATTTGAATTCAATAAACAAAGCATGCAATGTAACTGATAAAAAGGTAAAGCTGTAACTAATCAAATGATTAATTGAGAAAAACAGAAGACTGACTTTGCTGCTGATGCTGTCTTTATAAATGAACGGGAACTCTTTCTTTTATTTGAACTAAACAGTCTGATCTGAATAATAACAATAACAATGAATCTAGCTGTGGGACGTTCTCTCACACTCACTCCTCGTCTTCCCTACATCCACAACGTGGCCCCAACTCCAACAGCTCCCGGGTTCATTTTTCTTCCAAAAAATTCATTCTTTTTGCTGTTGCTGTTAAGGCTAGCGGATTTTGAGATGAATATGACTTGTGTTCTCTTTGGTGCAGAGTAAAGAATGTGAGGAAACCATTCCGGCCACCCAAACAAGTAGAAGTCCAAGTGACACATTCCATGGCACCCGAAAAGGTCGAGACCTTCAAGTCCCTGGAAGGGTGGGCC
>CAOJBJ012147431.1:0-12257 GCA_948291685.1 Euphorbia celastroides | reverse complement strand
TCGTGTAATCTTCTTCACTGATGCATTGATTGATTTCTAGGGTTTGTGATCCAGGATTCACAATTCGATTGCTCTGGTCTTTGTTTTACTTTGAAATTTTAGAGGATTATGTCAAATTATCGTTCATGTTAGTGTTTTTTTTGTGGTGAATTGTTCTTAAGTGTTCAGATTTTGTCGTTGCAATTTGGTCTTGATTTGTGTTTCCCCTAATGTTGCTTTGGGAGTGATTTTGTTGATGATGATTTTCTCTCTTTTTTGAATTATTGCTGTGTTTTATATAGAAGATTGGCCGCTGGCTTTAGTTACCAAAGGCTAGTTACAGTCCCAATTTCTCCCTCTCCATTTCCATTGCCAAATTAGTTTTGTGCTTTTTTGTGTGTTATTCCTCGCCAATTTGAAATTCAGCTCGGTTTCTGGATTTATGAGCAATTCTATTGTGATTCTGCAAATGTTCTTTGTTTTCATCACCAACTCAATCTCTGATATCAAACACTGAATGTTCCTATGTTTTCATCACCAATTAGTCTTGCCTGTAATAATGTCTCTTGGGTTGTATTATGGCGCCTCTGGCCATTGGGGTGATTATGTGAAGCCTGATATGATTTATCTTAGGTCTGGCTGTATTTTAATATTTCGGAATTCGGTTGTAGATCATGAAGCTTGACACCAGCCGTTTTGAATCAACAACTCCATTTGGAGCAAGCATTGATCTGGCTGATGGGTTTTCAACAGCTCCTTCTTTCGAGCTTCCCGTTACTAATGATGTGAGTTTTCATTTACTTTCTTACCTGTTTTTTTGATGAAATTTTGGGACCAATTTGTGTTTTCAGTTGAGCTGAAGTTTCATTTTGTCTTTCTTTCTTTTTTAGTTTGACAGCTTCCAGAAGGAAGCTGTACAAATGGTGAAGCCTGCTAAGGGTACAACTACGCTTGCTTTCATATTTAAGGATGGCATCATGGTCGCTGCTGATTCTCGAGCTAGCATGGGAGGCTATATCTGTATGTTATTCCTGCTATTTTTGTTTGTTTTTTGTGTAAGAGACTAAGACTGCTGGTGCTTGGTTTATATTGTCTTGTTAGTTTATGGTGGTATGAGCCTGCTAACCTGAATAAATGAATTGTCTTGTTATTTCAGCATCCCAATCAGTGAAAAAGATCATTGAAATTAATCCTTACATGCTTGGCACTATGGCTGGAGGAGCTGCTGACTGCCAGTTTTGGCACAGAAATTTGGGCATCAAGGTAATATACCATTGGTTTAGTTTGCCATATGGAGTTGTAATTATGGATGTTTGACTATTTTCGAAAGTTAAACAGACAATATCATGTCCACAATTTTCAAAATTTTAGGCTAGTCTTCGCGACAAAATCTAGTTTCTAAATTAATGGCTTATCTGTTTTGGTACCTGGTATTACCCAGATAAGTGTTGCAATAGCCTTTTTTTTAAATTCTCAAGTAATTGAGCTTCCTGATTTGTTTGCTTGCCTCTGAGTTAATCTCTAGACTTTACTTAAGGTCAATCTTCCTTCAACAACTTATGAGAAGTGTTGTCTAATTGCTTAAGGCTGAAAATGCTCTGGTTTCTATCACACACATTGTATTAGTCTTTCATAAGACTCACACTTTCATGGCTCGTCATTTGAATTCTTTCTCATAAGCTATTCTAGTCCATGATTTATATGATCTTTGATAAATGCATTGAAAGTACTGATCGATTTGTTTGGCTCGATTTAGTGTCGGCTGCACGAATTGGCAAACAAGCGTAGAATTTCAGTCACCGGAGCATCAAAACTTTTGGCCAACATTCTGTACTCTTACCGTGGAATGGGCCTTTCTGTTGGCACCATGATTGCTGGATGGGATGAAACGGTACTTTGACCATTGACATTTATGCATTGCTGTTCTTTTTAATTCCATGTTTGTCCATTGGTAAGTTAATCGTGTGGCTGTTACAGGGTCCTGGACTATATTATGTTGACAGCGAAGGAGGAAGACTGAAAGGAATGAGATTCTCGGTTGGGTCAGGTTCCCCCTATGCTTATGGTGTGCTAGACAGCGGGTCAGTAATTATTTTCCTGTTTATAACATTTTGAGTGCCTGTTTGATACTCTCATAAACTTTTCCTAGGACAATGAATTTTGGCCTAGGGAAACACTTTTTTCATACTAATTAAGTAGTAACTATTTAATACTGCTTTCGCAAAACCAAAATATGTTGCTCATAAGGGAAAGCTTACTTTCCGGGACACTAGCCTGGGAAATCAATCTCAAACTGGCCCGCACTTTTTTTAATGGATATAATGTTTGATTGAATTTATTTTAGTTTTCAAGAAAGGAGGGGATTTTGTATTGAATTTGACATTCAATTTTCCTTCAATTAGATGGCATAGTCTCATATTATATTTTATACTTTAATTACATTACGTCTTATCAAATTGTATGAAAGCATCATTTTGTTATTGTAGCCGATTTCTATCGAATTTTTCACCGTGTCTTTCTTTTAGGTCTGGAAAGGTTTACTAACACAATGTAACACTTGCTTTCTTCTAGGTATAGGTATGATATGTCCATTGAAGAAGCTGCTGAGTTAGCCCGAAGATCAATTTATCACGCCACATTTAGAGATGGGGCCAGTGGTGGTGTTGCTAGCGGTACAGCTTCTTACTTCCCTCTACATGTTTTTTTTTCTCCTGTTCGTTTTATTTTTTGTTATGTGTTTGCATTTGTTTAAATTCGGGTTTTTTGTGAAATCAGTGTATTATGTTGGGCCCAACGGATGGAAGAAGCTATCGGGTGACGATGTGGGAGAACTTCACTACAAATACTATCCAGTTACACCCAGTACAGTGGAACAAGAAATGGTTGAAGTAACCGGGGCTTGATCGAACCTAATCAGCTCTAAAATTCTACCCTTGTAGTATTCCAGAAATGTCACGGATCGATATGGCTTTTTTTCCGTGCTTTTATTATCACATTTCAGTGTAACTCGTTACTTTCATCTGGGTCATTTTTAATGGCATTAGCGGATTTTCAATGGTTTGTTTTTCGGTTGTCCTTCAAAGGCTTACCGCTAATTTCTTTATTTAATGGTATTTTTTCATATAATGTTATATTAGTTAAAGTTAAAAATAAGATATTAATAATATAAATAGACTTTGTTGTATTTTTATTTGTGATAATAATTGTATTATTATTGTGCGTGCATACGTTTACATGTAATATATAAAGATATATCTATATTTACCATAAAGTTTTACAATTATTTTAATGTTAATAAATATTTTGTCGATTTACTTTGAAACCCAGTTCAGTCCAGTAACTCAGTTTAGTTAAACTGAGTTAGGTCAGGTTTGGAATTAACGTTTAGGTCTTGTTCTCTTGGATTTAAAATAAGAAAAATAAGTTCAATTCAATTCAGTGCAGTTTCAATAAGTTCAGTTCTGTTCAGTTCAGCTCCAATAAGTTTAGTTCAGTTCAGTTCAGCTCTAATAAGTTTAGTTCAGTTCAGCTCAGTTCAGTTCTAATAAATTATAACAAACTTATATAACAATAATTAATAATAAGTTCAACAACAACAACAATAACAACAACAACAACAACAATAATAATAATAATAATAACAACTTAACAACTAAAAACACACATTTATTATTAAAGGAACGAATATTGAATATATGAATATAACAATGAATCTTCGAAACTCAAGTGCTCAACAAATTTGCATTTTCACTCAAATGAATAATAACAATGACAAACTTATGGACGGAGATTGAATATATGAATATAACATATTATTTGTTTGCTTGTAATCGCCTTATAGATTACTAATTATTTTTGTAGTTATTATTATTATTATTGTTATTATAGTTTTACATTTTGAACAATATAATTTTATTTTAACAATGACCATATGTTTTAATAAAAAATTTTGTCATGTTTTAGTATATCATGAATTTACTCTTATAAGTTTAATTAATTTATTAATTATTTTTTATAATGTATACTTTCTCTATGAAGTTATATATTTGTATTACTTGAGTTTTAATAAGTTCAGTTCAGTTTGGCTTTAATAAGTTTAGTTCAGATCAGTTCAGTTCTAATAAGTTCAGTTCAATTCCAATAAATTCAGTTCAGTTCAGTTCAGCTTTAAAAAGTACTAAAGAATAAGGCCTTAATAAGAATGCCCGTTGCCCTGGCCCGAACTCAGCCCATAAACAAGTCTAGAATCCAGCCTAAGAATTTTAATTACTTTCTTACCGCATATTACTTTCTTACCGCATATTACTACGTCGTTTAGAAAGGAAAAAGAAAAGATTTATCATTATCATTTGATCAAATGTATAAATTGACCCTTAAGTTGGCACAAAACGTCCTATACCACTCCTTTCAAATTGATACTTCACCCTTAAGTTAAAACATTGACACTTCGCCCTTTCAAATTGATATTTTCGTTTAACTTTGCTCCATTTTGTTGAGTTGTGAGATGACATGGCAAACCTTGACTAGGAAGGAAAGTGAAGTTATACATTTGACTAAAAAATTGAAAAAATAATAAAATAAAAAATAAATAAATTTTCTCCCTCATCACCGACGGTGTCCCTTCCCCCTCCCCATCAGCTTCCTCTCCTCCCCTATTCCCTCCAGTGCCTCTCTCCCCTTTTCACCAACCGTCGCCAATTCGCCACCGATTCTTTTCCATCCGTCGAGCTCGTGACCTTCGTCGTTCCCGTCAGTGTTGAATCTTGCCGAGAAACGATTCGACCCGTCTTCGAACTGCCGTCGAGCCCCGCCGGCCAGATCTTGGAGTTTCTAATGCCATCGAACCCTCCATCAGCCGAGATCCCTTACCTTTACACTGCTTGAAAATGGTACGAGGAGTTTTGATGACGATTCTGAAGAAATCTACCCCCCGTCGCATGACATCTCGTAGGAATTGAAGCCCACATCTTTTCGGAAACAAACGAGATTTTGCTGTTTCCGGCGCCGGCAGAGATCTGACGCCTGAAAACTAACATGGTTTTTTTATTTCTTTGATTGATTATTTTTTTGATGAACTCAGCTTTAGTTAATGGAGCTGTTTTTGTTTCTAAATTTGTGTTATTGCTTTGATTGTTGATCTCAAATGGACTAGTTTCGTTTCTTAATGATCTATTAGTATTAGAGTTGTCTTATTCATGTTTCTGCAATTTTGAAAAGCAAAAGAGAAGAGAAAATGAACAGTTTTTAGGGGGATTCAAATCGAAAGGATTAATGGAATTGAATGGGAGATTGAATTTAGAGGGGGGGTCAGTGGAAGAGTGAGAGGAGACGGCGAGAAGGAGATATGGATTTTTCCGGTGGAGTAGCCGGCGCCGGTGACGGCGTCAGGCGGGTTCAGGCTGGGGTTAAGGGGTTTTTTACTTTTTCAGATTTTCATGCCACGTGTCACTGTTTAATTCAATTGACTTTTCAAAAATTTAGCTTTATTGCCATGTCATCGTGAGTGGAATTCACCTTCCTAATTATTTCAAGCCTGTTCAATCTTACAGTTCTTTTTCGCTCAGATCCGATCCAAACTTTTTCCGGTCGTCTCCTCGCCGGAATCCACCGTCAGGCGTGGCTGAGCTCCGACCACGGACTCATAGGCTACAACGGCGAGCTCGCAATCACTCTAAAGTTGATTTGATTGTTGTTTTTACGGTTGATTTGAGAAGAAGAGAGCTCGAGGAGGCTACAGCCATGGTATAGATCAATTATATGTTTGATGAATTTGATTTTGTTGTATTGTTCAGTGAATCTAATGTGTGTCCTTGTTCATGTTTTCAGTCTGCGCTGTTTAATTTCCATTCGTTTCTTACGGTTGTTCTATTGGGAATTTGTACCTGTACTTACGTGAAGATGCACTTTCCAGCTATCCTAGAACAAAGAACAGGGTAAATATCCTCCTCCTCCTTTTAGATTATATACTTTTTTGTTCTGGTTGTTGTATTGTGTTTACATTTCATGATTAAATGGGGAATTTTAGTTTCCCCTATAAATCTCCTGAAAATTTTGAATTTATGATGTCATTAGCTAATTCGAATATAGGTGCCCTGTGAAGATGCATTTTTAAATAATGGATGGCATGGAATAGCATTTTGGTTAATTTTTCCTACTAATCAAATTGATGGTTTTAGTTTATAGGTTTCTGTACTATTAACTGATATATGAACTTTAACCTTCTGGCAAGCCTTTCCTTGTCACACGATTTTGCGTATTACAGCAAAGTTGCAGTTTTCGCCTTTAGCTGAAATCATACTGTGGATTTTTTGTGTTAACAGTTTCATGCTCTATACTGGCTATTATTTTGAGTTTCTGGTTGTTTGAATTAATGTTCATACTCACTTAAGTTGATTGTAGTTAAGCTTATCTAATGATGCCCCTCTGTTCAGCTATTAGGGTCAGGCTCCAATGGGACGGCCCAAACGGATTCCAGGATACCGGCAAAATTCTTGGACTAGTTCAAACATTATCACCTTGTTTCTCTCATAGTTAGTTGCTGCACTTTCTGCATTTTCTTTCAGTTATGCATCAGTTGTGTTAGTGTATGATCATGGTTTAGAATTAGGAGTAGTGGACCTTCCATCGTGGCATAGCAGATTTTTATCTTGTCTATGTAAAAATCTGTAAATCTTTGTTTATAGAATATCAGAAAATTGCCCCAAAGAGTTCTCTTCCTTCTCTTGCTCTGTTCTTGAGTTTTGCCTACTAACAGGCTCTATCATTTGGTGCTCTGTTCTCACAAAATGTTAAAACATTTGATAAATCTTGTTTCATCATAAAAAATCTTCTGCATTGCTTTCCTCTGCGTGAGAAGAAATTCAGTATGTTCTTGATTCATAATCTAGCTCACCTAAATGTGATACTTCTTTACTTCAAATGATTCATTTGTTTGCTGGAAATTTAAGACTCAGGGATAGAATAGCATTAGAATGACTGAGAGATTCTTATCCCTGCATGCTTTCTATTGGTGTATGACCTTGTCCTTTATATTTGCGACTTAATACTGGTTGGCCTCAATCTTGAATTTGAAATGGTTAATACCAAAGTAAAGTCTTTCTCAATGACTTGTCGAAGATGATAGTGTTTTGACTTTAGAAATTAGTTATCCTTCAACATGCATACAACAATGTCAAGTATTACACTTACACCTTAACAATTGTAACCGTTAAGAGAGTTTATTTAGTATATCGTTGTGATCCAAAACTATTTACCATTATGCATGATGCTACACTTGTTCAGTTTAACACTATGCCACAACAGTCAAGCTTCATCTTTTATCCCTGCGGACTCTTGATAAATAGCTCAGAGAGTGCGGGTGTATCTATGTTGTTCTAACCTCAATCTTAGCTTGCCAATGATTTACTTGTGGTAGGAAGAAGAAAGTGCACTAGTTAGTTGCTAGTAGCTTTACAAAATTATGTAAATGTTGCTAAGTTTTCTAATTTTCTCTTATCATTCTTGAAGAGGGAAATAATGACGGGAAAGGGTTCTCTCTTTATGAAAGCAAATTCGGTCTACAAAATAATTACATGTAGGAAGACTAGTAAAGGGCTTTTTTTTGTGGCGAACTCGAGGTTACAGGGTCCTATAAGAAGATCCCACTTTTGCTTGGATTATAATATTTACCATTTTCTCTTAAGACCCTTTCCATTTTGAGCTTTGAACTCGTGTTATTGCCGGATATTTCGTCGTTACTATTCTTGCTAGTGACATTTATGAGATCAATGAAATATAATGTGTTTATGCACAGGTTTCGTTTATTTTTCTGGAAAGCGGCGAGAATAGGTACATTTTTTTTGTCACTTGATTGCAGTTAAGGCGAGCTGTTTAATATCCGAATATAATTTTAACACGAATTAATATTTAGCAACTTTTCGGCTGTTATGTAGGTGAGCGTTTGAGCCCTTGGGTGGCTGTAGGGTGTTTCTCTATGGGATTGTCGATAATATTTTTCTGAGAAAAATAACTTCTTTTGTGTTACTCAGAAGTAAGATCCATCGTCCTTTTTACTCGTTTAGTATCAGTTATTATTAGTGTGCTGATAATTATTGTTTAATGATCATCATATGGACTTAGTTTGAAGGCTACCCCTTGGAGAATACTTTTTCTTTAGCTCTGTAGTTCGTATGTAGCCATTTAATCACTGCAATTTTTTTAATGAGCCTTTTGCTGGTAAGAATAATGCTGTCTGATTTAAGCTGTCTTATATTTTTTGTGATTCTCACTTTTCCAATGAACCTCATTTTAATGTCAACTAGAAAGTTCATGTGCCAATGATGCTGGTATTTTATGAATTATGTGGAACAGAAACTGAAATGGTGAAAATGGAAACCGATAAAACAATTTTGTAAAACATTCTTGGGCTATTTAATCTCCTTTGTGTTCTATTTGGAATCCTTAGCTGTTAGTTGCCTTATGACCATTCGGGTTCATCCATTTAGTGTACTCGCCATCCAAAAAAATTTGTGGAACTCGAGTCGAACCATAAGTTCTTCAAACGTGTTGTTACAAGATCCTTTTTAATTTGGAAAGATGCTCAAAACAAAATTATGTATCAACCTTTTAAAACTATGTTATTGAATAGAATCCTTTAGTGTTGAGTTATCAACTTTAATATACAAAAGATGAAAGCAGTTAGAGAAAAAATGATAGCCAAAAGCTTTTTTATTGGTAGCTGCATATATGGATAAGTCTTGGCATATAATCTTAAATTTTAAATTAAATTTGGAGCTATGACATATTGTGCTTGAAGTACATATATGGAGTATGAAAGAACTTCTATTGTAAATCAATGCAATGTTACCTTAATCTTAATATAATTCATATCTTATACATAGAAACTATATCGGAAGTCTTGCATATAGAGTTTCAAATAAATCAATTAATTAAACGGTAATTGTAACATATGCCCTTTTTTAATTATGGAATTTAACTTTATTATGTCTATTTTTTATGTTTAATTATACGTGATTTTTGTTCATTAAAGTTTACAAAAACGTGAATTCAATGGGGGAGAGAAAAGGACGCCATTTTCACCCCCCTCCCCAGCCGCTTGAAGTCTCGTCGTTTCATTCGCTGCCATCATCCCCCCGCTCGAAGTCTTGCTGTTTCATCCACTGCTGTCGTTGAGTTATATTTTAGTTTTAGTTTCATTTATATTTAATACTTTTAGATCTTTCTAATTGTGCCTATAAATAGACATTAGCTTGTAATTGCAACTTAAGTGAAAAAAATACTTAGAGATATTTTTCCAAATCCTCTCAAGTCAAGATGGTATCAGAGCGAGCTTTGGTTAGAAGATTTTTAGAATTTGAGAGGATATTTTCCACTTCATCTAGAGAGAGAAACTGTTATTTTGTACTAATTAGAGAGAGAAATTGAAAAGAAATTAGTGAGAGAAAACAGTATTTACTCTGGTTAGAGGGAGAAGCCCTAAAAATAAGGAGATCGGCAAGATAAGAATCACAGGTGGAGAGTCTTGAAACTCCAATGTGAATGAAGAAAACGAGATCGGACGATTTTTGCGGATCTGGTGATTCAGAGAAATATGATCAAACAGCGGCGTGACTACGATCGGGTACAGATCTGAGAGTTGATTGGAGGTGAAGAAGAAATAGATCCAAACTTTTGTTGATATTTGAGGTGGTTGAGGCTCGCGGCGGTGGATGATTGGTGACGGACCGACGTCGTTCGAAAAAAGTATCGACGGAGGTGAGGCGCGATTCAGAAGGCGTGACTGAACAAGAAGATCGAGCTCGACGGAAATGCAGAGATCCGGTATTAGAGATCAGAAATCAAGAGATACTTGTTTTTCTGTTGTGTTTTCCTGAAAACTCGAACAATTTTTGTTTACAGAGATCTGCCTTGTGTTTGGCTACTGCGATCTTTTTCAGCAGCGTAGATTAGGAAGCAGCGGAATCCGATATGATATCAAGAAAAATAGGACGAGATCGTTGTTTTGTGAAAGAGGAGTATCGATTGATTTGTTCAAAGATTATTTCTAGTGTAGAAGAAAATTGAGAACGATGACTGATCTAAGAAGTAGATTCGAATGAGTTTTTGGCAAACAATTCTAACTACTACTCCGATTACTTTGGTTTGTTTTCACTAAACACTCATCAATGGAGATGGAGACTCGTGAGGTGATTGATTAGTTTTAAGAATTATTGGTTTCGTTTGGTGACTCATTGACAGGGAAGTAGATCGGTACCTCAGATTGCGAAGAAGATCGAAACCTCGGTGTTGGATTCTGGAGTTGGATTTTGGAGTGCATTGGCAAATGTATTACCCGATTTTCACGGTATGATTACTGACTAATTGGTGCATTTCTCCTTTTGAAGTTGTCCTTCTATACCACCGAGGATTTTGTTTTGTTTGAAGTTGAGTCAAATGGCTTGATTGGTTGGTAAATAGTCGAGATGACTTTTGATTGAAGATTGTTAAGTCGAAATGGCTATGAACGGGATGCGAAATCATCTAAAACTATGAGATTTCCGATATGGCTTTGTGACTTTAGCCGGGATGACTATTGAAGCCGAATGGTTCGGTTGATGGAAGTGAAATCTTCTAAAACTATGGATATTGGAAGCGAAATATTCTAAAACTAAGAAGAGGGGAGCCCAAATGCTCTAAAACTATGATTGAAGATTTTGAAGCCGGATTGGTTTTGAGACTTGAAGAGCTGAATTGATTCGGTTGGAATTCGGTTGATGTGTTTTAACATTCTTTGAAATTTTTGTTACTTGTTTTGTTAACCTTTTCAAATGAAACATTGAACCATGTTAGAGTTATATTTTAGTTTTAGTTTCATTTGCATTTTATACTTTTAGATGTGCCTATAAATAGGCATTAACTTGTAATTGCAACTTAAGTGAAGATAATATTTAGAGATATTTTTTCAAATTCTCTTAAGTCAAGGTTTCCACCGCCGAAAGTCTTGTCATTTGGCGAGATCTGGCGACGGGGTTCGGGGATGGTGATATTTAACAATAACAGTGGATGAAACAGTGAGATGACGACAATGGTGGTTCAATGGAAGGTGAAAGGGGTCCTCGGAGATGAGATGTTGGTTGGGAAAAGAATTTGACAGACAATAAAGAAGTGGAAAAAAGAAGAGGGTATGGATAATTAATGATTAGGGTATGAGTAATTTAAAGGTCATATATTAAGACATTTCTTTATTTTTCCTTTTATGAAAAGATCTATAAATATATTATTTATAATATATTGATTTGATAACGTAACTATATCTCTTAGTTTTCTCTCACGTGCTTGTAAATTGTGGCATTCTATTCTTTATTGATAATGGTTATGAATAAGAAATAGTAATATTGTCTTTGCACTCTTTGCTCTTTATCTTTATTATATTTTTCAATTTTGTTAGTTTACAACAAAAGATAATGACTTATTTTACTTTATTTTTTGGTTAAAGACATGAGAATCTCCGTGAATTTATTCTATATTGTTTCTAGTTTTTCTAAATTTTTAAAAGTTTTTCTTATTTTACTGAATTTGAAAAATGTACCATTTTATCCATTCAACTTTTAAAAATACATAATTTACTCCCTCGATGCTAAATGTCGACTCATAATTGACTCGAATTTTAAAAAATATCATTAAATTAAAAGTTAATATGTACAATTTGAAGGTTAAAAATTTATTTTATATAAATTTAAAGGAGTGGAAACTATTAAAAGAAATTTTTAAAAATTTGGAGGGTAATAAATATTTGTGACAGATGTATATGACCTACTTTATTTAAGAAAAAATTAAGCAGCGTTAGATGGACGCAATACTAGCGGCCATAGAGTGCACAGTAGAGCAGACAATCTCAGCTAAATGGATCATATAAATATAGCAACAACTCTCCTTTCGTTCCCTATCGTCTCTGCTCTCAATTTTTCTCTGCAAAATCAACGCAAGCTTTTGGCAACCACTAAGGCGGAGAGCCGCGGCAACAAAACTCCGATTCCGGCGACATGGATCCCGACGCGGTGGCGAAGGCCTTCGTCGAGCACTACTACTCGACTTTCGACGCGAATCGCGCTGGATTGGCGAACCTTTACCAGGAGCAATCGATGCTGACCTTCGAGGGTCAGAAGATCCAGGGATCTCCGAGCATCGTTGCCAAGCTCACTAGCCTCCCCTTCCAGCAGTGCCAGCACAGCATCACCACCGTCGATTGCCAGCCGTCTGGCCCCGCCGGAGGTATGCTCGTGTTCGTCTCCGGTAACCTC
>CAOJBJ012145442.1:0-12035 GCA_948291685.1 Euphorbia celastroides | reverse complement strand
AGGCTCGTCACCTATAACTCCATAACAAAAGATTGCTCAAGAAATGTTGTCACCAATCATTTGATATGTGATGATATTTGTTGTCACTTTTATTCAATTGTTACGATCTATATTGTACTGGAAGATTAAATTAGTTGTCACGCATAACATTGTTGTCACAAATTAATGAATTACTTGTGACGATTTTATAAGTTGTCACGTTGTTTTAGTTCATCAAGACGTATTATATGTGACAAGTAGCTCATTTGTGACGACTATCGTTCCTTTTCAATTACAATAAAAGTTGTCACAAAAAAATTATTGTCACAAATTATGTTAATATTTGTGACGATATTAAAATGCAAAAAGGGGCATATTATTTGTGACTCAGTTATATGTTATGACCCTGTGACAACTATATGTTGTCACAAATTGTTTTTTGTTACAACTTTTTACTTTTTCGTGACAATGACCGTTGACACAAATCCCTTGATTTCTTGTAGTGGCCATGGAAGAAGAACAGCCTTCGAAATGCATAATTTCTACAAAATGAAGCATTTTCCGAGTCGTCTACAAGTAATAATACGAAGAAGAACGATGCCTGGTTTCCAGTCGATATCTACTCCGATATCAAATGGACGCAAGCGCCAAGGGTCTCCACTTCCAGCTACTGCGCCTGGACCTGACTTTTAGTTAATGTTCGAGTGTTTTTCGATCCGATCATGTTCAGTAATTTGGAATTTATTGTCTTTTAAAATATCATCTTGTATGGATTCATCTTCTATTCTACTAATGTTTGGGACTTTATTTTCTAGTTGCAAGTTGTGTTTCGATATTCCCTGGAATTAGTTTTTATTTTCTTTGTCGTTGACAATTATAATACAACGCATAAAATATGAATAAAGTGTAATTTTGATTATTCACGTTGATATAATTTCTAACAGTGGACTCTATATTGTCGTATGTAAGCAAATTTATTGTAACAAATTGTAAGCATCCGTCTATCGATTCTTCAAAAACCAATTCACTTTTACTGTTTTCTTGGGTTTTCGGTTTCCCGTGTTGTGTTCTTCAATTCAAGCATGTTTTTATATTTTTCAAGTGAGTGTTTTAAATTGCTCAAAAAGTGAAGCAGTAAAATGTGTAAAATGTTGTTAAAATTCTTTATTTTAAGAGACCTTAAATCAATTCATCGGATGGAAAATGTACCATTAAATTATGATCAGTTAAGCATGAAAATCAGTTTAAAATCACTCTTCAAATATTGATTTTAAATTAAATAGGTTTCTATGTACATTACTGTAAAATAGGAAAGATTGCTACGTTTTGGAGTGATTTGGGACCAACAGCCCTGGTGATGTGGCAGCTGTTTGGTGCACCACTGTGGAGAGGTTCAATGAGGAAGAAGACAACAACTGATGGCTAAAAAAGGTCAAATGGGAAGGAGCCACATCCTCTTGAGTATTGGCCAAGCTTGTGCAAGTTGGAACACTTATTTCTTTTTGTTTTTCACATTCGGCCGATGGCCACTCAACTTGGAATAATAGCTCTTATATCAGAGCATATTTTGATTTGAAAAATATCATCTATTATCCCACTACTTATCATATTATCTTTCTCTTATCTCTTTGCAAGTTTTCGTTTAGTTATGGTAATATGTTTTCTTTAAAAATTGCCGTGTCTGTGGTGTAGTAGTTATTTATGCTAATAATTTTTTGAAGGTTGATTGCTATATGTTCATAATTACTCATAGATTCGACCAAGTTCATGTACAATAGAAGCATGATGCACTAATCAAAGAAGTGTGACCATGGATCTTGCAGCAACATCATGAGTGTAAGTTTATAAGTGGATAAGTCTCATTTCTTGCATTTGTGCTAAGGGTTTCTTATGGTGAATTAGTAGAAGGTAGAGTCTGCTAAGACATTGTTCAAATGCTTGCTTAAACTTAATGCATAAGACTAAATTTGTGAGTGAATAAGTCCTGGGGTGAAAGTCTTATAGATCTAGCTAGCAGGATGGTATGACGTGCCTAGTTAAACCAGCGCAAGATACCTTAGGCCTATGAGCATAAAATGTTGGCATGAATAACTTCTATATCATTAGTTCTTGTCAAGACTGTTGGTTGAGCTTATGTTTAGTTACATTGTCTTTCATCTAGTAATCTTGTTCTGCTTGTGTCTGTCCTTAGAAATCTGTCTAGTTATAGCTTGCACCAATCTTTGTTTACTTTTCCTGTCTCCCATTATCAATTAATTTAATCAGCAACCCCTCCTACTTTGATTATCTACAAAACTAAATTCACAGTCTTGCTTCTTGGGAAATACGACACTTGGACTCATAAACTATATTATTTTTTGACCTAGTCCACTTGCTAAAGTCACATTTGGAAACAACAATATAAACAAATATGGTATAAAAAAATTAAACAGCCATTTCCATATAGAAGCAATTTCCATTATTAGTATGAACCAATAGCGATTCAATTTTAGTAGTAGTTTTATATTTAATGTTTTGTGAATTTATTGGGATTTTTAGTCATTTACTTGTACTTTTGGGAAATACAATGAAATACCTTGTTTTTTTCCTAATTTTTCTCTCTCGAAATGATTAGTTATTTATTGTAAACTCAATGAATCACGCATACTTTGATATTGAGAATATACACATATATATACAAGTATTGTATCCCTATCCTACACAAATAAGGAATTCTTATCATAGAGGAATTATAAACTAACTAGGAAACCATATATCTCTAATATTCTATTACCCTCCCTCAAGTTGTGCATGAGAGAGAAGAGATGCCCAACTTGTACTTGAAAGGTAGAAATCGATCCTTGGTTAGTGGTTTTGTAAGAATGTCAGCTACTTGATCTTGCGTGGGAGTGTAGGAAACACGAAGAAGCCTCAGGAAACCCAATCTCGAATAAAATGAAAGTCAACCTCTAGATGTTTACTTCGCTGATGATAAATTGGATTGACGATTAGATAAGTAGCTGAAAGATTATCACACCATAGTTGAGGTGACCGAGGTAAAGAGATGCCGAGCTCACGAAGAAGAATTTGAAGCCAACCAATCTCTGAAGCACCCATAGCCAAAGCTCTGTATTCAGCCTCAGTAGAAGATCGGGAAACAAACTTTTGTTTTTTGGAACACCACAAAATCAAGTTGCGGCCTAGGTAAATAGCATAGCCCGTGGTAGACCGGTCATCAAGATTCCCTGCCCAATCGGCGTCGGTGAAACCATGTAGAAAAATGGGAGAATTCTTATGCAGGACGAGGTCGTGGGTCATTGTGCCCTTGAGATAACGAAGAAGCCGTTTTACCCCTTGCCAATGGGTAGTGGTAAGGGCATGCATAAACTGAGAAAACTTGTTGACTGAGAAGGAGATATCCGGGCGAGTTAGCGAAAGATACTGTAAGCTGCCAAGAATGCAACGATATGTAGTATCATACGGAAACGACTCTCCATGCCCACTCATAAACTTTTCCTTGTTACACATGGGATTTGAGACAGGTTTAGCTTCAAGCATGTGATGATGATGAAGCAAATCATGAATATACTTGGATTGACTTAGAAAGAGTCCATTTGGTTGCCAATCTGCTTGGATACCGAGAAAATAGCCCAGTTTGTCGAGATCCCGAATAGCAAATTCAGCCTGAAGAGCCTTGATAAATTGAGTGATGCACGATGAATCATTGCCCATCAATAAAATATCATCAACATAAATGAGGCAAAAATTCATGGTAGAGCGTTGTCGATAGCAGTAAAGCGAAACGTCCGACTTAGATCTATGGAAGCCAAAACGAATGAGAGTATCAGTCAATCGGTGATGCCACATGCATAGTGCTTGCTTAAGGCCATAAAGATATTTCTTAAGTCGACAGACATAATCAGGATGCTAGGGATCAACATACCTAGAAGATTGAGTCATAAACACAGTTTCGTCCAAATTTCCATGAAGGAATGCATTGGACACATCCAATTGAGTAATACGCCATTTGAGGGACACAGCTAAAGCCAACAGAAGCCGTATGGTAGCGGGTTTGATTACTGGACTGTAGGTTTCAAAGAAATCAATGCCTGGACGTTGATGAAAGCCTTTTGCTACAAGCCGAGCTTTATAGCAGTCAACCGATCCATCTGATTTTTGCTTTACACGATACACCTATTTGTAGCCAATCACATCTTGTGAGACAGGTTGAGGGACCAACTCCCAAGTGCCATTGTTTATAAGAGCATTGTATTCTTCTGTCATAGCCTGTCGCTAGTGAAAATGCTTAGCTGCTTGAGAATATGAGCTTGGGGTATCCACAACATGCAATAAATCAAAGGGAACACGGGGTCGGAGAGACCCGGTGAGAAGTCTTGTGGTCATGCGCTGAGGAGGTGGAGGGTGAGATGGTGGTGGGTTTGGGTGAGGTGATGTTGGGGGTTGTTGGGTTGTGGTTGGATGGTGGATTAGGTGAGGGTACAAATGACGGATCAGGGGTTATGGAGGTTGGTGGGGTGGAGGAATGCAGAGGAGATCGGTTTGATGGCGAGGATGACGATGGAGAGAGGTTGGCTGGCCGCATTGTCGTAGGTGGTGGATGTGATGAGGGTAAAGGTATAGGGTGAGTAAATGGAATTTGAAGTGATGGCGGAGCAGGTGTAGTGGATTTCATGTTGTGCTCATCAATTAACTTGTGGAAAGGGAAAACCTATTCATCAAATAAAACATGGCATGAGACATAAAATTTTGAGAGACAGGATCAAAACACTTGTACTCTTTCTGAAGACGACTATAGCCTAAAAAACACATGCTTTGGATTTGGGATCAAATTTATGTCTGGTGTAGAGTTCAACCCAAGGATAACAAAGACACCTAAAGATGCGAAGAAGACTAGGATCAAAGGTTTTGCCGAATAATCGTTGAAACGGAACAAGCATATTTAGGTGGTGAATGGGAGTGTGGTTGATAAGAAAGTTGGTTGTATCAAAGGCATAAGGCCAGAATTGATGTGGTATGTGTGCGCGATGAAGGAGAGCAAGGCCATGTTCAACAATGTGCCGATGTTTCCTTTCAGCTGCCCCATTTTACTGTGAAGTGTAGGGGCAAGATATACAATGTGGATTCCATGTTGAAGAAAGTAATCCTTGAGAGCAATAAATTCCCCTCCACCATCAGACTGAAAGGAAATAATAGAGATGAAGAAGAATTTTTCAACTAACGATCGAAAGTGATGAATATATCTTGCACCTCAGATTTTTTCATCAAAAAATAAACCCAAGATAACTTGCTATAATGATCCAAAAAAACAACATAATAACGAGATCCATCAATAGCAGTGACATGGGATGGACCCCAAACATCGGCACAGATAAGTTCAAGCGGTTTAGAAGATGTAGTAGAGGATGAAACAAACGGTAACTTGTGACACTTCGAAATAGAACATGAGGAACATAAAGATGCTTAGTGTTAGAAAAAGGAATTTTATTCAAATTCAAATATTGTTTAACAAGAGAAAAAGAAGCATGTCCTAAACGATCATGCCATATATCTAACGAAGCTAAATTTGCTGACACTTTATTTGAAGCTGATAAACATAAAGAATAGAGTCCATTGTTACTCCGGCCCTTGTACTTGATCCGTCCCGTTTCCAAATCCTTAATCACAAAAGAATCAGAAAAGAATTCAACAGAAACAAGGTTAGAGTTTGTTAGTGCATAAACAGATAATAGATTATGAGAAGAACGAGGAACACAAAGAATATTCTGAAAAGATACTTATTGTTACAAATGGATACTTGAGAAGAGCCTACATGAGAGATTGGGAGTTTAGAATCATTATCAATAGTGACTTCTTCTGGGCCAGTGTACTCGGAATGAACATTGATATTTTCCAAATCATAAGTTAAATGATGAGAAGCTCCGGAATCCATGATACAAGGTTAATGGGGGTTAGGGGTAGTAGCGATGTGAGGGCTAGGATGACGATGGATTTTGGGGGAGGAACAGTCTCGGGCAAGATGGGCTAAGCCTCCGCAGTTGTGACAGACTACATGTTGCGAGTGTATCGCGGAATTCGCTGGTGACAGACCTTGACTGTGTGATGGAGGAGAGGGGCCGAACTGTTGAGAGTGAAAGGCAGGTGAAAATATCGGTTGTCCCGGTTTGAAATTGGTGTTGCGGCCACGGCCCCTGCCTGGTGCTCGGCCTCCACGTCCACCACGAGAGCCTCTATCATTGTCGCGTGTACTATGACCATAAGTGGTGTGGGATGATGCATTCATAGCTCTCGGAGAGATGTTATGAGCAGTTGAATTTCGATTCAATTGTCTTTTGGCTGTGAGTAGAAGATCGAAGATATCATCAAAACGGATGGATTCAAGTTTGGCTTCCATGACATATTTGAAGGTGTCATATTGTTCACCCAGTCCCATTAAAATAGCATCAGTAAGGCCATCTTCATTCATAGAGTACCCTAGGGAACCCAATTTGTCATATATGCTTTTGGCCTTCGACAGGTAAGTAGTAATGTCATCTGTGCCTTGTTGAATGTTAAGGAGTTGAGAGCGGAGATGTCGAATTTGAGAGCGAGAACCACATGAATAGGCACGGGTAACCTATTCTCAAGCTTCGGAAGCCGTAGTAGAGGAGACAATTTGGGGAAGCAAGCTTTCGGACACTATAGTTAGGATCCAACTGAGACCTTGTTGATCCCTTTGTTCTCAAACATCAAACACTGGATTAAGAGGGCCATCAGATAAATACTTGGCTGGTATTGGAGTGTTTGCATCAATATGACTAGCAAGTCGACAACCTTTTAATAAACTCAAAAACTGTGTCATTCATATGTTAAAATTGCTCGAAGTAAGCTTCTTATTAATCATGCCAGTGAGATTAGGAGAAATTATATGACTAGAGTTAACAAGCAGTGAGTTGCGATCAGGGGCAGCGGTGACCAGAGGGATCGATGATGCATGTAACTGGTTGGTCACGTTGGGATTCGAGAGTCCGAGTAATTGTTGCAAGTCAAGCATAGAGCTTATCGTCGAAAAGAGTGGCGGATTGGACTGAGATAGTGAGCTTTCTCTTATGGTTGATGGTGAGGATTCATCAGCTATTGTTGACACAATGGGCTGTGTAGAGACCGGGGGAGAGGAAGTAATACCCACGGTGGTGGCCGTCGATGGTTGAGTTGAATCGGGGTTGTCGGTCATTGAATGAGGACTGAAAAAAAAATTAGGATTTTTCCCGTACTCAAGAAATTATTGACTTCAAATCAAAACCAAGAAGACGAGAACAGGGGCAAGCCAAAAGAGAAAAAAGAAAGCAATTATAGGTGACCCATAATTGATGGTAAAACTCAATTTAATAATGGAGAAGCCACTGAATAGGAGAGAAGAGCACCCAATGTAAACTTACAAAGAAATAAAGGAGGCAATCAAGACGTGGAGAGCAAGACAAAAAGGAAAATAAGCGGAGAACCAAGTGCTACGGCAAAAACCCAAAGAAAAAAAAAACGATAATCAATACCATGTAAACTCAATGAATCACACATATTTGATATTGAGAATATACACATATATATACAAGTATTGTATCCCTATCCTACACAAATAAGGAATTCCTATTATAGAGGAATTACAAAATAACTAGGAAACCATATATCTCTAATATTCTATAACACACCCCATTATAATTCTTTCAAATTCAATCAATTAATTTCACCCCATTTTAATTCTCAGAACACCAGACTCTCATTCTTTCGAATTTAACTATAAATGATTTTCAGTTTATTTCATTCGTTTACAAACTTTAACTACAGAAGCAATCAATGGCGGATTATGGACGAATGAGCTCAGCAAATGCACATTGACCCAAAACTAAAATCAAGAAACACAAAAAGGATAAGAAACAGTTAGCGTCGGATATGCCATAAAAATTGAAAGTGAAAAATGAGAAAGAATCTCATTAGACTGGAAAATTGTTAAAGTTCATTTTGGCAAGGCTAGTTCATTTTTGGCAAACAGAAAATGGATGCTCATGATGCTGAATAACATAGCGTGAGATAGTAAATATTTGTAGGTGAAATTTTTCATTTGACTTTGTACATTACACATTAAAGGTGTTACGATTAACAATAATGATATAACATTTTCATAATTATAGTACAAAAGTGTTATATCTTTTCAAATTTTAGTATAATATTTTTACACTATTTGTGTAAAATTGTTACACCGGTTTCATTCAAAAGTATTATACCAATTTTTATTTTGGTATAATATTTTTACATTAGTTGTGTAAAATTTTTATACTGATTTCATTTTGGTATAATATTTTTACGCTATTTATATAAAAGTATTATACCGATTTTCATTTTGGTATAATATTTTTACACTATTTATATAAAAAATACAAGAATATTGCCCCGTGCAATGCACGGATTATGGATAGATAATTTATAATTATATCAAACTAAAAAACACACAGCTTTAGAATATATTACTAAAAGGAAAAAGCAACACAAAATGTTGTTTTTTCTTTCTCAATGATTTCGAAAAAAAGCTTCAATTCACTTTTACAGTACACGAAATATTTTAAGTTTTTGCTCAACATAATAAGTGCTTCTAATTTTTTGTAAAGATAAATAATAATATAAAATCAATGACAATAAATAGGAACAATGCAATATAATTCTACCTATCAAGAAAGAGAAGAAAAGAAAAGCGTAATATTCTAAAATAAATCTGTATATGACAACACAACAACATGATAACATAATATTTGAATCTCAAAAATCGAAATTGTCATATTCTTATATTATATTTGTATCTCCTTATCTGCATTTTTCAGGTTATTAGATGTAATTAAAGACCTATTAATAATTTGTTAGATTTGAGAATTTTATAACTTTAATTTCATTCTTTTGAAAATATAATATGTATATGCTTAGAATTCGATTCCATTAATTGATTGGATAATTGGAATATGTATATTCGTGGAATTTAAATTTGTTAATTGATTGGATTTTATGATTTTAGAATGTTATTTTTATTATTATCTTTTATCTCTTATTCTTTTGGGTATTTGATGTATAATTAGAAGACATATTATAAATTAGTTGGATTTGAAGTGTTTTTCTATGACTTTTAGAATTTTCAAATTTTGATAAAGTATAAGGGTAAAAATGACATTTAAGACTTCTTTACTTTTAGTAATATATAGGTCTATAATGAAGTTCCTCATATGATACATCTTGAGTTCATGAATCTTATCAACAAACTTGGATATGTGAGTTTTCGTTATCGTCGCTTGAATTCGGTCACCCTATTGCAACATTACAAAACATAAAAACATGTTAGAATCGAGGTCATAAAAGAATATAAAAAATATTAGACTAAATGACGTAAGTCCGTTTACAAATGCTTATAAGGCATTAAACATCCGGTCGCAAGTTATTCATATTATATATATTTAATCATTTGTCTTGTATTGTTGTTTAAACCATTCTGTTGTGACCGCCATTACCTACACATCAACTAAATACCATATAATATTACATTACACTACTATATATTACACTTACACACTGAAATCGAATTTCCTGCCAACTGATCTTAAAATTATAATCTTAAAAAAAAGTAAATAAAAAATAATCTAGTTCCTCATTCCTACACATTTACAAATGCTATTGGTATATATGTTGAAATATTAACATACCTTTTCGTCTTATAAAACCATTTCAATACTAAATATTGATTTTGGTTTATTGCGATCTGAAACGGTCCAAAGACGGAGAACACGAACATTGAGGGTCCATGCCATCTTAGTCGATTTTTATCACATATAGAATTCGTCTTCAATTTCACCTTAGTTGAGTTGATATCATCCACCGAATTATGATTCTGCTTCGACATAACGAATATTTACTCTTTTTTCTAGTAATCTCGCGATCCCTAATAAACATTTGATAACAAATAAATTAAAGAGTGAAATTATATCAAAAGAAATAAAAAAGCTCAAAGGTTGAAATAAGCATTACAAATTATATCCAAAAAACTAAATTCAGTAAGAAAAATAATCGGCAATTCTGAAACAAAGAAGAGATGCATTGATAAAGTAATATATGGGCATAAATTAATTAAGTGATTGATTAATAATAAATTTCTAATTCAGCTGACATGACCGTATCTTTTATTTTGATTTTAAATACAAAATCAGAATTTGATTTTGTTGCGATTAACCTCTTCGTAATATTTAATTTATAATTATCTAATTCTTACGGATATTGTTGCAATCCTATTTATCAATTTGTTATATGAATTTTATGGTTTTCATAAATAAAATAAGTAAAAAACATAAATAAAAAATATAAGGTTAAAATTGTAATTTAGGACTTAATTGCTTTTAGTATTATATAGAATATACTAATTTTGATTTTGGTATAATAATTTGAAGTGAAAAAAAAAATTTGTCAAAATTATATCAATATGGATCTTGTTTCAAAGATAAAAATATAATGAACAAAATATTCTAACGAACCATGTCAAAAAAATTAATAGTTTGAGAAATATGGTCGTTTAAAATTTAAAAATTTAAATTAATTAGGAGAGAGATAGAAGGAACTACTTATTTTGAAAAGATAAGATGAGGAACCAACCAAACGTCAAATTCTAGTACTCTAGTAAAAAATCCAGTATAACTAAAAAAAAACCTTATCCATAGTAAAATTAAAAAACAATCCATTTTTGTAGTATTGATTACAATTTCCCATAATAAATATATCAGAACCTAATACCCAGCCTAAATAGTTTAGGTTCGATCCAGATCGAACCAAAATATTTAGCTTCGGTTCAATTTGATTTACTAAAAAACCAAAATATATCTTCTTCACAAATTTTTTTCTAAATTTTAATCATTTAACTCTGTAGTTGCTTCCTTTTTTTCACACCTTCTCATCCCAATATATGAGAAAAAGAATTTAAAAATAGTTAATCTTGAAGTTTTGTCAGACAAATAGGGTGGTAGCATGATTATAAGAAATAGTTAATAGAAATATGGGTGTTTTTATAACCTATTTATAAATATCCTTATTAGGTTCGGTTTTCGGTTTATTGAGTATTTCACCAATAAAATTGAGAATCGAACTGAAAACCGAATAAATAACATATATCTTTGAATCAAGTATTGAATCTAATTTAATTAGGTTCGATCCGATTCACAAATTCAGTTAATGTCATTAGGTTTTTTGCTCTCCCATAATGTAAAGTAAGACTTTATTAAGCATTAGTGTATGTATAAATCATGAATAATATTAAAGCTTTTAATGGATTTTACTTGTCTACTTAAACTTTCAGGATAATTAGTTTCGTCGCAGCAAGTCCATGCATTTTCAGCAAAATTATAGTCATGCTTCATTTTACGGTATTGGCAACTTATGCTCTTTTTGTGGGGAATTAAAGTCGAACAACATTTTTTAAGGGACACCAGATAGAGCAAAAATTACCACAATTAATGGTCTGAGAATAACATTAACACACAAATTTTTATGTAAAAAATTCCAAATGAACCTAGAAAACAGCACAAACTCTTTTTATATAAACAAACACGAAATAATATACTCTCTATTTTATCTTCATCTCACACTTTCTATTGAAACTACACTCAACTCTTTGAGGGACGAAAGATCACATTTTGAGGTACTTAAGTAAGTGACTCCATTTTTCTCCTTATCCTCTTGCAATTTTCTCTACTCAAAATTCAACAAAGCAATCAATTTGTGGTCAAATTTGACAACTCCTTTTGCATATTTCCAATTGGGTGGCTGCAGACCACTGCTCTTTTTTGCTTTCGTTTCCATTTGATTTTCCTTCCGTTTTTATTAATTGTGAGACTTGGTTTGTCACAACACCATTAATGTACTAAAGTTAATAATATTGTGTATTTTTTCCGGTGCAAAATGTATGTCCTTTTAAAAAATATTTACTTTTTTATTTGTCATTTTACAACTCCAATGCATCATTCAACATTTTTTCTCTTTTACCTTTATATTAATTACTCCCT
>CAOJBJ012142611.1:0-12459 GCA_948291685.1 Euphorbia celastroides | reverse complement strand
ACAAATTAAGAACAAGAAAACTAAACCCAGAGAGAAATAAAGGAGACAGACCTCGAAAGACACAGAAGCCATAGCTCGGAGACTGAAAGGTGTGAAAGAGAAGACTTTAGCAGTAGAATTCACACAATAGAAACAACAAAGCTCCCTTCTTTTGTGTTTAATTAATCAAATTGGGTGCCCAGAGAGAGAAAAGAGGGAATTTTTCATCTGATAAATAAAGGGGAAGAAGAGCAGAGAAATGAAACTGCCGTCTCTGTCACAGATTTTAAGGTGGGGCCTGTTCAAAGACCTTGGTTATTCCCTTTTTCTCTTTTCTTTCAGTGCTTTTGTACAGCTTTTTTGTTAATAAAATATTAGTGAAAATAAGATTTTGGTATTTATTATCTCCAGTTTTAACTATTTGCAGATAGTTTTAATTAATGAAATTTGTCTCCTTCATCTGCATGTCAATATTTACAGCTAATGGCCACTTTTCATATTTGGTAGTTCATTATCAATAGTTTACTATCCGTTAACTTAGTTTAATTATTCTAATTACAATAAATCTGTGGACATATTTGGTCTCACCTTCCTAGTTTTTTACAAGAAACATCAACTGATTTTCCTGTCTTTTCTTTTTAGATTTACAGAAATCTCTTCTTCCGATATTTATTTGTACCGCTACAGTATAATATTTTTCAGTCAAAAAATATCTGTTAGTTTTGATAATTTATCTTGTTATATAAATTTATTAATCGACCAAAATTTCCCCAAAATTTGATCTACACTAAATATATTAAAGTTAAATATGAACAGAGAATAGACATTTTCAGCTTATGAGGTATCAAATACAAAGTCATAAAAAAGTAACTAAAATGTCTTTTAAGTCTTTGTTTTTAATTTTATTAGTTGTCACCTTTGAAATTATTTATCTTTAAAAATGACAGTTACAGCCTTTATTATAAAAATAATAATTACAGTAAGTTGTGAAACTTATTTTTTATCCATGTTCTTTTTTAACTTATTTTTTATTCAATTAAATTCAGATTTATTAAATTTTAATTCAAATTAATTTTATTAAGTTTTCATCAAATTTATTAAATTTTAATAAATTTTAAATAAGAATAAAATTCAATAAATTCTACTTTTATTATGTTTCAATAAATTTCATTAAATTTTAGTCAATAAATTTCATTCTGCCACCAATAAATTTCAGTTTAATTTAGTTTAGTTCAATTCCAAATATGACCTTAATCAGATATTGCTAGAAATTTTCTTTTTAAAATGTACTTCTTATATCAAATAAAAAAATGTAATTATATTTACATAAATATAAATCAATTGACGTTCGTTTCCATGCATATGAATTCTCTAATGATGAATCAAGGTTTTTTTTCTGATAATATTTTTTGAATAACTGGTAAATGGATGTTTAATTTGAGGGTTTAATTTGACTATTGTAGACAACTTTAATATTTGAACTAATAAAATGCCTGTAACTTAAGTCAAATAAGATACTTAATTAATTATGTTTGCCATTAGCGAATCTTCCATTTATGAGGTCATCACTTGACTAGATTTTTTAGTCACAATTTTTTCCATTTTGCATCTTTTTCTTTCCATTTTTATTCATTATAATCCACTTGAGATTCTCAATTATTCATTCCAAACCATACTTTTTCATCATTCTAATTTCCTTAGAAGTAATTAATAAACTCTAATGGTGCATTGTATTTTTTTACATCAAATATATAATTTTTAATCAATCAGTAATTAAGAATATAATTCTCATTATATACCCGTCATTTTAATAGTAATATCTGAGTAACATAGACAATAATTTTCAGTGAATATCAAGTTATCAATTTATTAAAAAGTAACGTATACACTTGCAACTTTATTTAATTATTTTGTCGTTTCAATTATTTTGTTGTCTAGCCAATTGAATTATTATTTTAAAAACACGTATATGAGTTTTTGTCGCTTTCTAAAAAGATTTATGAAGTAATTATATACGAAATTATTTTGTCAAAAGTATTAAATGCACATATAACAATAATGAAAATGACCATATAGAATTTTTCAATTTTTTTTTATAAAACATCTACACCTGAAAAACAAAAACCAAATAATATTTCCTTCTTAAACCTATTTAACGAGATGTGATGTACATAGTATGAAAAATGAAATCACTTTGTTATTGGGTGTATTTAAATTAAAGATTTATTCATTTTATTTATAATACGCCCCCATCAATAGTTTCTTGTACTGCTCTTGTCTTGTATTCTAAAAAAATTTGTGATATTAAATGCCATAAGTTCTAGTCTACACTTAAATGATAAGGGATGAAGTTTTCATTTATAGCATGATGGATTTATGCATTGTAAATAATAAGAAGAGTAGACCATTTTTGAACTAATTGTGAAAATGTGCTCCCCAAACACTCTGATTTGCTTCCATTACATCCCGACAAAAAAATCACGCTAGACAAACAATTTGGATGACATTCGGAAAAATTACTTTCTTTTTATAAATTGTCGTATGGCTTGTTTGATTTATAAGTCTATATAGAATAGAAGTTACCTAATAAATTATAAATTATGTAACATACAAACTAAATATATAACTTGTACATCATATAGATAATATGGAGAAAAGTTATACTGTAGCTTTAAACAATTACCAATTAATTTACTAAAATTAAGTAAACTTAATAAAGCAATTGATCCCATTGGACCCTATTTTTTAATATCTAAATTTTTGTTTTTAGCTACTAAGTGATACGTAAATTATTAATAATACAGGAAACACTGATTGGTTTTTTGTCTGATTAATCATTTTGGTCCATCAGTTTTGTTTGTGTTAAACTGTCTTGTCCTTCTAAATTAATATTTGTAAATCATTGTTAAACTATATAATAAACTCCTAGAAAAGCAAATTTCTCAATCATGCCTCTCAAACTTTTTTAAAATAAATACGAGTGTAGAAGAACTTAAAACTATAATGAGATTCACATAAATTTCAAGCCCAACTTAAGTAAACAAGTAATATTTTTCAAAAAAAAAAAAGTAAACAATTAATGAGTTAACTGGAATGAATTAATAAAATGGGACTTTGTTTTTGGGATAAGAAAATGTCTTTATAATAAAACTCAAAATGGGATGAAAGTCAATCTTGCATGATTATCCATTTGAGGTGGGTTGTTGAAGAAACAAGGAATTATGTGGAAAAAAGAAGCAACAAAATCAAATGAGTAAACTACAATTAAAAAAGGAAACAATTTTGCATGGAAAGCCCAAATTCAACTATTTTTTTATTGCTTGTTTTCTGCTAGTTGTTTCAATCAACCAATTTTCGCTCTTATTTCTCAACTTATCAAATGTCCATGGCACCATTTAGATTTGGAAGATTTCAAATTGATTTTACTTTTAACAAATTATCATCACTTTACTCCATCCAAGTATTGAATAAGTGACTTTACTTGAATGAGTGAACTCTACTATCTAATTCAATAGTAAGATGAGCAAAGTAATATATATTTCGTTTGAAAATAAAAAAGAATAACCAACACCTGCTAAACTGAAGATGAACTTAGCAGAAAAATTATGTGAAAATTTAACGAGTAGAATAAAAATTCCTCATCCATCTCTTACAAAGTTATTAGTGAGGAAACCAAGCACAAAATATATAGCGGCTTGCTGTCTTTGTTTTTTACAGCGACCCTTTTTTTTCGCCTTTTTCCTAAAAGTACTGGAGAATGTTGAGGCTTAAATATTACGATATTCCCAAGTAATATTTCGATTCATTTAAAGTTAGCGTAATCATGGCATTAACACTAGCATGTAAAAAAGAACAAAAGATGAATATAAACAGAATTAAAGCATATGTATGTATATATAATCATATGCTCAGTAAAGTACGTAATAAAAGCAAAACCTTTTGAGATAACTCTTGAAGGATCTCGAACTTTTTATAGCTTGGAATAAGTTTCTTTCAATCTCTAACAATAAAAAAATGGAGGTATAAAATGTCACCAGGGAACTCCCACCCCGCTAAAGAACGAATTCAAATGACCGTAGTAGCTAGGGTGCTTATATATTTTACCTTGAGTTTGACAAGCTGCTAAAAAATTTAACATATTTCGAATTTGACAAAGAATCAAAGATACATCAAGGTTGCTAGGTGTTAGCTTATGAGTTAGAGAAGAAATTAAAGCCATAAAAAAGCCGACAGATAGCGTTTGTGAGGCGAACAAATGTGTTGCTACAAAACTCAAAGTCTTCAATTTAAATTTTAGAGCCGCAATTTGCAAAAATACAAGTTCATACGTTCGAAGCATGTATTAGGCAAGTGGTGAATAAATACCTTGTAACTTTCCTACAAAAAGCCATGAAAGCATAAATTCTTTAAGTTTTGGCTTCCATGCTTTTAGCTTTCAATTCTACTTATTCCAATCAATTCAGCAAATAGAGTAACCCTTTTCAATATCAAAGGGTCCATTTTCAAGCTTCTCTTTTTTACCGTACATATTTTAAACTCGGCGAGCTTGATAAATTCTTTTTAACAAATCGAGTAGAAATTCTCTTATAACATTGATATTTAAGGATTTTGAAAAACCTGATTATCGAACCAATAAACTCTTAACTCTTTGTTGGAACGTGTTCTATTTTTTCTTTTGAAACATTCACCAAAAGAGTTTAAGAAACAACTAATTCCAACCTATACATGCAGACATAAATATCTTTCTTTAACAAAGGAACATAATCTCTAATTCAATTAAGCACCCTAAAATAACCCACAAAAATCACTTTGTCCCAAGGAAAGCATTCTTTTGCCTTTAAAAATGGAGAATATCTTCAAAGGGCATTTTACTTTTGATCTCTAGTAAAGGAAGAAAAAGGAAAGGAGCAAGTTTTCACACCCAACGGCCCATGTGATGGATCCACCACTTTACCTTTAATGCATAAAAGCAAAAGAGAAACATTGGGATCTCAACTTTTGTGGGAATAAATGAGTTAATGAATTTGGACCAATTATTGGACTTTGAAGTGTTTGCTTCATAGAATTTGTTCATCCCACTAAATTTGGAGTCTTGCCACAACATTTTCCTATTCATCAAATTCCTTCTAACATCACATAATATTCCTTGCAAGCGTCATTATATAGCTTGTCATTTCAAAAATATTCTTGTTTATAGCTTCTTAAAAGCCTTCAAGTTCCTTGAATTAACGGTGACAATCTATATAAGTGCGAGAATTGAGTATTTCTTGCAAGAATTTAATGTGTGATTCCTTTTCAAAGCTTTGGCATATTGGTGATACAATGCTTTCAATGCACTAGCATCTAATTCGCCACATTGGTCATTTATTCTATTCAAAATAAGCCAGAGATAAACACGTCCTCCCTATTGATAAAAGTGAATGGAACTCAAGGTTTTACAAACAAAATTACTGTTTCCTTCCCCTTCCTTTCCTTCCAGGTTGTGCTTCTGTTTGTTCCTTCCCTGTAACTTCCGACATGTCCACTGAATAACGAGAAAGGAAATATTTGGAAGGGGTGATTATAAAATGAACTTTAACTGGTAAATACAAAATGCAACCGATTTTTTAAAAACGGGAAGAAAATGCAATACCGTCTGGCCCTCGAGACATCAACATGAAGAAGATGTTATTGAATTTCTCCATCTTCTTGGCATCCTGTGCTTGGTCTGTCTTGAACTTAAGGCACTAGGAGAAAACAAAATGCTCCACATCATTAGTTCAAAAACTGCTGAAGAAACCAAAAGAGAGAAAAGGAAAATTAAGATAAATTCAAGGGAACATAAATCCTGTGAAGCAGATGTTGCATTATAAATGGAGGCAAGCATCAACAAATTTCCTGGGCTCTAAAATAAATAGCAGATTAAAGTCAACAAAGTATTATTATATGTTCTTGCAAATAAACCACAAACACATAAAAGCTGTACAGATATAGAAGCACTAGATAACATTCATATGTTCTTTGATAATGTCACTAAAAAAGACAGCTATATTTCAGCAAATACTTATTCCCTTAATGGCCAACAATGTGTCAGGATCTTATCTGAATCTGATGAGAATTAGAATTGAAGATGAATTGAGAAAAAGGAGGAGAAGAAGTATACAGAGAGAAAGGAAGAATCGAGAAAGGAGAAAAGAATTCTGTTATAATTTCATTAAAAAAATTGTAATCAGTTACACTTCCAACATAAACACGGGGTTTTCTGAAGATATTTGGGTGATAGTTTGGTTGAGAAATAGGCTCCGTTGGCTTAGAGGAAACAGGGTTGTAGCTCCTAGTATGAGGACTGCTAGCAACTAGCAACCCATGGTTTTTGGAAAGAATTGGGTCTTGGGTTAGGTTTAGGTTTCAATGCCTCCATAACATCCTTCATCAACTGCTCCTGCAATTTAGCTTGCTTAATTGTAGAGTGAAGATCAACAGTATCATGAATTCTTACTGCAGATCGCGACTCCGGCTTGAGCCCAGCTATGAAGCTCTTGGTATAGAAAGATTCAGAGAGCTCTGGATGCTCCTCCTCCATTTCAAGCTTCAAATCGTCGAATCTTTCTTGAAAGATTACGGAGATGAGGAGCCTTGGTGCGATATGTTTCTTCAAAGTTAGGTTTATGGTCGAAGGGATTGCGATAACTGCCAATCACTCCTTTGTATGGCACTAGTTGGTGTAATTTAAAAGATTATGGAGTTTGGTTAGGGTAACCGGTGGAATTAGAGTGAGCTCCAATGTAAGCAACAAGCTTGAGATTCATAGACTTGATTTCTTGTGCTAACGTATTGACTGAATCTTCAAGACCTTGATTCGCATCCCAATGTTCCTTACGAAAATCGCTCACCTCCATTCTAGTTTTGTTCAATTGACATTCGAGAGCTTCCATCTTAACTTACATTACATCGAATTTCTTTGCATTCTTTTCATCCCTTTCATCAATTCTAGCCGTTAAAGCTTCGATTTGATTTTCTAGAGTTTCAATTTTCTTCGCAGTCATTGACTCGGTCTGAGAATCATTCGCTCTGGTACCAACTGTCAGGACCTGACCTAAATCTGATGAGAATTAGAATTGAAGAAGAAGAATAAGGAGAAGAATTTTAGAGAGGGAAAGGAAGAATCAAGAGAGAAGAATTTTGTTGTAATTTCATTGAATGAATTGTAACCAGTATAAACAGTTGTACAACTTGGCTATTAATGAGTAACAGAAATAACATAATTCCATTCTCTGCATCTGTTTCTAGAATAGCAACTCATGAACTTATAGAAGCTTGATTGTTAAACTTATTTCTTTTGATACCTGACAATGTCACCCCCTTTAGCGCATAGGTTAATGACCTAAAGGGGGCGATAGTGTCAGGTTTAGAAGGAAATAAGTTCAACAATCAAGATTCTACGAGTTAATGAGTCTTCACTATTTTAGAAACTGTTGCAATAGAATATAAGAGAATGGAATTCTGTTATTTCGGTTATTTATTAATAGCCAAATAGTCAAGTTATACAGCTATATATAGTTAGTTTTGTATTCTCTCTCGATTCTTCCTTTCCCTCTAAAACTTCTCCTTCCTCAATTCTTCTTCTCCAAGTCAAATTCTCATCAAATTCAGATCAGATACTGACACAATGTTAGTCAACACAATTGTTAATTTGGCAATGCCACCAGTCTAACTGAAATAGTTAGGCAGCATCATCATTGCCTTCATATAAGGTCTACTTATATAATTAAGATAGTACAACAATTATATACTAAGAACAATTTGACTCCACTATCATTATCACCATCAAAATCACATTTTAATCACTGTATGTGGTTTAAATTTATCATTGACATTGAGATCACTGAGCGAATTACTGCTAAAACCGCAACTATTACCTTGGTAGCAGAAATTCCAACCACATACCATTTGGTGTTTCACAAAATCCGGAAAATGGAAACCTTAAAAAACCCCTACCAGACATTTCTTAAAAGACTATGCAAGTGAGGAAAGATAGAAATCCGCAACTTCAAAATCCAGAAACCGTACCCCATCAATTTCCCCCAACTAGAAGACTCAAGTCAGATTCATTTCCAAAACTAAACTTCTTCGAACTAAATGTCTAGAATCTTTAAAGTCATTATTATATAAATTCCTATATTATATAAAACTTATTATTCATCTCTCTATGGACAGCACATTTACAGAACTACAGTTTATAAATTCATAATTTCATATCATCATCAAACAAAAAAAAAAAACCTTTTAAACTCCATGCAGTCTTCTTGTCTTAATAATTCCATCTATGTTTTACACTTCAACCATTTACACTTATATGAACCACAACTTTGTTTGTCCTTGCTATTACCGAAGACTTAAATGACTCAACAAAGGAACCCTATTGGGAAATTAAAATTGTATTTTTAACAAATGTTTATCATAAATGTGTTGTATTGTAAATACTTAAATTGAAAAAGATTCCTATTTATTTAGTAATTCAATCTATTTTGTATAAATCCATTTAAATAGTTTATTTCATTTAAGAGTTGTAGTTGTTTTAGAATTTCAATACATTCATGATAATAGCCTATATTTATAAGTAGACTTTGATGAAACATACTAACAAGAATTTTTTCTTTATCATTTTAAATAAGAATATTTCTGGATACTGTTTCCTAAGTATCTTTGAGGTGGAAAATTCAAAAGGTTTTTCCGAACTACCAAGTTTCAGCAAACTTCGCAGAAAACAGTCTTCAGAAATCCTTTAGGATCTTCCAGTTCCAAGATATTTAAGAAAAACAATCAGAAACTTAATAAAAAATAATCAAAAGCTCTGCTCCCTTAATTTTTTACATCATATGCTATTTATAGGATAGCTATTCACAATGCATTAAAATTCTAAGTGCCCAAAAATTCTAAACAACCTAAACCAACTAAATTGATTTTTTAGACTAAAATACAAACTAAATATGAATCCCAATCAATTCAGGATCCTTACAATGAAAGAAATTTTCTATCTACAAAGTAATTCTAATAAAGATAACTTAAATTTCTATCCATAATAACAAAAGTCATTTCCGATTGCTTGACTGGTGTACTCTGCATCACACGATTTAATGGGGTTCACAACTTCTCACAAAATAGAACAAGAACTTCTAAGACACTCAAATACTCAGTAGCAGTAGTTGATAATAATACACAAATAAAATTCTCCAATCCAATTGAAACATTCCCTAAGACTTTGACAAGTGATTAGAATCTCTTTGTCCTGTATAATTTTGCATGGCAACATAAATACAAAAACGGCCACCACATGAGCACATTCCAAAGGGAGGTCATGTATTTTACTAGAACCAACCAAAGAACAAGACCAATAAGATTGAACATGAGAATGAATGAATGAATGATCATTGATTCAACCCTAAGAGTTAACATCTCACAGACAATTGAATATCTCACATATGCTCTGAGCAACCGAAAGTGTATGATGACCACAAAGCAACATAACCATTCTCAGAAACACCTTACAAGCAGGCAAAAAAGCAACTCGACAGAACAATTTCAGTGTTCTAAAACAGCAATAGGGAACTAAATTTATAATCTACAGGATTAGCAAATAACTCATTAATACCATAACTATCATAGACACATCTTATCTAAAGATGAAATCCAAGCGCAATTCAGATTCTAGATTAGAAGTGGCAAGAGGTATAAACTTAAAGCAATACCTCTTTGTTATCAGTGAACTTGAGAACTAACTTGCCATCACAATGCCGATACTTCATCACATACCGCGTCTGCATTCACAATTCAAAAGGCACAACACATAGCAAGATAAACAAATCAGCAATCCATAGCTCACGTTCAAATATTTGCACATGCTTATTTTAATTTCCTGACAAAAGGGACGCAGGATAAGAACAATGAGTTTAAACAAAAGAGCAATTCTTAGGGTTCGAATTCGAATTCTGTAAGGACCAACTAAAGCGACAGCATCAAGTCAACAACAGCAAACGATCTTTTATAAGTAAGTTTACAGAAAACAAATAGATAAATATCGATTCGGGGCATTTGATTCATCCCAAATTAATGGCAATGGGCATTGAAGTCAAAAGGAAAGAGGAAAGTAACTCACGGAATCAGGGTCGGCACGGAACAGTTGGACCGATCGTTCAACGAACTCATCCCAGCTAGTAATGTAAACCATTGAAAGGGGAATGCGAGAGCGATTTCAAAATCCGAGAATCTGATGAACGTTATTTCGATTTTAATTTGCATTAGATTGATTTTGAGCTTGTATTTCTTTAAAAAAAGTAATAATGATTTTTTTTAATTATATAATATCATTTATTGTCAAAATAACATTGACTTGGTAACTCTGGAGGTGGTTCGTTAAAGTTAGAAGATTTACTAAGTTAAAGATTCGTCCCACTTCGAAGAAGATTTGAAGATAAACAAAATTTGAAGTCAAATGCAGCGACAAAATCCGAAAAGTCAAAGTACAAAAAAAAAGGTCCGGATCAGGATGTTCCGGAAGACAGCAAAGGGAGGAGATCCGGAATCCACGTGGATAAATATGGATCCGGTCACAAACAAATTCAAAATGTCTAAGTGTGCTGAAGAAGATCTACACCGGTCTCCAACAAGAATTAAATGCACATCACCAACTGTCGAAGCATTTAATGAAGAGAGAAGCACTAGGAGATAAAAACAGCAACCTGACAGTGACATAAAGTCACCTTTCAGCCAATGACGAAGCACGTGGACTACACTGCCGATTAATCAAGTACAAGGATGTTTATCAGACAATCAGAACATCTGCAAATCCTATGAAATCCTACTGGCGCACACATCCCTATTTCAAACGGGCATTAAATTGTCTCTAACGGTTAAGGGAACGGTCCGGATGCGCCTAAACTTATTTTCTTCAACGATTCAGATTGAGTCTTCATCAACGGTAGCATTTATTGCCCAACCTATAAATAGAAGACCACGGAGCAAGAAGATGTTGGTGATTCTTTCGAAACTATTGAGAGCAGGTTAATTCTGAAAGCAATCGGTGTTGAATTTCTCGAAGAACAAGTGCCAGAGCTAATCTGTTTTCATTGTTGCTAAGAGAATTCGTTTGTAAAGCTTTTCAATCGGGTGATTGTTAAGTTGGGACTTAGTTTCTAAGATCGGAGAGAGATTAGAAACGGTATATCCTGTTGAAAGGACTTAGCTAAGCAGTTGACAGGCTTAGTGGTATATCCTACATCCGGAAGAAAGATTTTTTCGGAGACAAATTGTAAAAGGCTTAATTTCTCCCCGTGAAATGAATTGAATAGTGAATTAAAGCCCAACAGGAGTTCTGGGGACTGGAGTAGGCTTGCTCGAACCAGGATAGAAATTGATTGTGTTAAAATTTTAGTTAAAAGCTCATAGTTTTACTTGATCCGGATCCAGTTAAGATTCCGGATTCTTGATCAAAGTTTTAAAGTAAACCACGTTTCCGCAAAAAGGGTCATTCACCCCTCTGACCATTTACTCAACCCCTTTGAGACCTAACAAACTAAATATCAAATAAACAATATTTGAGTATTTAGCATTACAAAGATTGAAGAAAGATCTTCAAAAAGTATATTTTAGTCTAATTATACTTGTGCATTAAGAAAGAGTAGTAAAACAGAACATGTATCGTAAATGCTCTAGAACAGCCAACAATTTACACTCATCCTTCAAAATTCCATAGTTCAGTTTTACACAAACTTTGAGCATAAAGTAAATTAAATTTTTTAAAAAAGTTATAATTTTAGATAAGTGTAATAGATTTCACTCATGATTCTCTTTTCCCTTTTAGGCATTTCATAGAGCGGAAACCAAGTCGCCTGACTTGAGCATTTTTTTCAGCAGACTGCCTCATTAGACAACAATATTTGGATCATTGGGCTGTTGCTTTGGCTAATTTCTTTTCTGTCATCCAGATTTCAGGTTGCTATTAGGCACCACTCTTCCATTCCAAAATGCTTAATACATCGGTATCGGTAGATACTTGAACTTTGGAGCAAAAATTTTGTTATTTTCTTGAAATTTAAATGAAAATGTATGCAGGTGATTGTTCCCTAAATGTGATATATAAAATTTTAGTTGGTTTGATTTTATAAAATGTCATTTGACGTATTAGTTGATTTCTAAACAAAGGCTGATAGGTGACATCTAGAGCAAACTAATACATGTTCAAACGTTTAAGTAGGCAATATTTGTTTCAGGACAAGTTTCGGTAACTACAATACATTAGCCAAATCGAAAATGATTCACTATGCCAGTTTATGAGGTAGATTAGAGCAATCCTCCAATTATGAATCAACTATTGCTTTAGAGTTACAAAATGGCTAGCTCGTGTTGTTTTGATTGGCATTTACGTTGGTCTCGTAACTCTATAGCTGCAGCAATGCCATTTTAAAATCATAGTCCTAGGAAATTCATAGAGCAAGTTTGTTT
>CAOJBJ012141279.1:0-12029 GCA_948291685.1 Euphorbia celastroides | reverse complement strand
ATTTGAAGGAATGTATTTGAAAATTTCAATTAAAACATTATTTTGCCATATTTTTTCGGCTGTTGTAGAAGCAATGCCCACATATTTTTGAGAAATTTCAAGCACCGGCCCTAGAAAAATACTCTCTCAAATTACCTGACGATTTTGGTAAATTAATGCACAAATATAATTTATAATTTATAATAAAGTTACTTGTTAATTACTAAATGAGTAAAAAAATACATAAATATAAATCTTAATAAAATTAAAAGTTGGTCATTTTTAGCATTAATGTACATAATGCCATGAATTTGCTTGTTATTTAAACTTTTTTATTAAATGATATAAATAATTGATATTATAAATTTAATTAATTTATTAATTATTTTGTGTATTGTGTATTTTTTTAATAAAGTAATATCACACATTTATATTATTTAAGTTTTAATAAATTCAGTTCAGCTTTAATAAGTTCAGTGCAGTTCATTTAAACTTTAATAAAATTGATTCAACTTCAATAAATTCAGTTCAGTTCAGCTACTTTTAGTCTTAAAAGAAGAGGGCCTAATTGGTATACTTGGATGCTAGAGACATTAATTAACTGAGATTCTGCTGCAAATTAAGGCCACCGTTTGACTCAATAAATGCAAAATCCATACATTATTTGGCTAGTTTGACTATTTTGACACGGTGGGAACTGGGTATGATGAGTTTGACTGATATTGAAAAAAGTTTATGACACCAACGCAAATAGCAGAAAATCAACAAATGAAAAGTAAAGAGTTTTTAAGTTGACCAGTGTGTAAAATGAGGGTTGGAGACTGTAGTCAATATTCCAAACATAAAAACGTCAGGAGAGAATCTGTAAAGGATACATATAGTACTGCGATCAGTCAATCAATTAGAGGGGCTCGAGACTTCTGACCTTCTAATTTGGCTTTGGAACTAATTAAAAGTTTTGTTCCAACTTTTGTCCACTTTCAACTCTTGAAACATAGTTGCATTAAATATGTACTAAATACTATCATATATCATATATTGGATATGTAATAAATATGGAACAAATATAGATAAGATGTGATTGCCCTTTAAAGTTAGATTGAGACTCATTCCTATCTCTTGCAACTATCATATGCTCAAAAGATAAAATCTCAATTCAAGAACATAATATAACTCAAGAACAACATGGCTCACTCCATTCAACAATAGCTTTGCATTTCCTTTTCCCTTCACGTCCATCTTAGTGGTGTTTCCCAATTTACTGAGTGCCAATATGTTTGATCAAGTTCATTGAACATTGTTCGATCCCAGTCATGTGATTAGAGCAGCTTGAATCGAGAAACCACGTCTCTTCTAGAAATATTTAACTCCAAGTACGAAATCAAAATCATTTTTTACAGTTGCCTTGTTGAAGTCTTAGAATAACCTCTGAGACTTAAAAAATACTCGTATCATAAATGCACTATTACAATGAATGTATTTTCAATGAATTACTAGTCCTGTAAAACCACTAAGCCCAATTTAAATCGTTGTAGTACGTACGTTCATTAATTTTAGCGGTTTAATGGTGGATACGATTTTGATCACATTTTGACATTTTGTATATAAAGATGTGTTCATTTAGAACAAGTATCGGAAAAGAATAAAAAGAGTGAAAAAGTCAAGCAGGAATTAGATGCCATTGAGTGTATGGTATTACTGGGGCAGCACACATTATATTCAAACCGTACACATTCAAACTACATCTATATTACATTATTACTTTACGTTATAAATAACGTGAAACGTTTTTATCAAACTATAAATGGAAATTAAATATGTATTCCCGTAGGATTCCTTTTTGACCCTATTCAAGATTGGTGAATGGTGATCGAAAGAATCTTTTTAGTGGAAGTGGTATTGCAATCTTGCCTATCTACCTCTCGAATTATGTTAATTATTTTTTCTATCTCTTTGGTATGAAGTACACAAGCTAGCTAGTGCATGAAAAAAATAAACATATTATGTAATATAATGATGTAATGAAATAATAATTGTATTATGTGAAAGCTGTCTAGATGGTATATGACATAACATAAACTCGACACAATTTAATAACCTAAATGCTATTAGCACAAGATTTAAGTATCCAATTATGTCTTTTCATGCTGTCATTCATTCTTCGGCAAAGAGTCCAATTTTAGGAGACAAATAGAAACTAAAAGCAAAAGAATTAAATCAAAAAGGGAAATTGGAGGTAGATCACATGTTATTGCAACCTTAATTTTTAGGCATATAGCAACCTTATCGCACATCTTATTGCAATTAGGAGATTTCCACTTATAATAAATAATTTGTTTATCCAAGTTAATTTCAATGGTGAAAGCCATGTATCTTTTAAAATTAAATCTCGGTAATTAACGTTTTGAAAAGATTGCTTTCCAAACCCATAACTTTTCATCTCCATTTTAAAAAAATTTACAGATTAATAGACATTCAATTGTAAAATTTTATCATTCTTAATACGTGATGTTAAAGGTAACATAACGGGTTTAGATTCGTACCTTTTTAGTGTTTCGGATTGAAAAAGTTGATGAATCGATGCAAGAGTCGCAACCAAATCACGATGTGTCGGAAATGGTTGAATTTCCACGACGTCGGCAAGATTCCCGAAGAGCGATGAACCCAAAAATGATGATGGAGTGTCTAGGAAATATTTGATGGCCGTATACTGTTGAAATGGAATCGCACAGAGTGCAATTTTTCATCATCATTAAACTGTATATGCGTGTATAGATATATACACTTCAAAAGCAAAGGCTATATTCACAACTCCTCACAACCGTCATTTGTTTACAAAATCATGTTGCCTACTAAAATAGCATATTTCTATAAAATGGTATATGTTTATAGGTTTACAAAATGAAATTATAGAACATTATAGGTTTACAAAATGATATTATAGATCATTATAGATTTACAAAATGACATTATAGATCATTATATGTTTACAAAATGATATTATAGATCATTATAGATTTAGAAAATGATATTATAGATCATTATAGGTTTACAAAATGAAATTATATGGCATTACAAGACATTATAGGTTTATAAAATTATAATTAGAGCAAAATTGGCATAAATCTGAACAAAGTGATATTGATCAATAGTTCATAATTAGAGCAAAATTGAGGATTCAATCTGAACAAAATCTGAGCAAAATTAGGGCATAATCTGAACAAAGGGATATTGATCAATAGTTCATAATCCACCTAGTTCTTCAATCCAATTATCCCTCCACTTAATCCATCTCTCTACCCTTTTTTCCATTTTCCCCAAAAATTATGGCGCAACAACTCCCAAAGAAATAGAGAGCCCGAATAAAAAATTATGGTTAGCATCCATGATTTCTCATCGTATTCTTTAACTCCAAGTATCCCAACACTGCCTACTTAGAACAAAGACAAGAGAAAGAACAACAAAACAAACACCAAAGAAAAGAGAACCAAAACTCTCTCAGTTCCAGAACTGAAATCGATAAAAAGGGATAAATAAAAGCACTGCCAGCAGCAGCAATGGTTTCCGTGATTCTATTCGAATCGGAGTGTTGCCAATTCTTCGTTCAAATTCAATGCTCGAGCGCCGGAATCTGTTCAAGTGGCGAACGGCGAGATCCGAGGCGGAGGTGGAGCAACGGCGAGAGATAGCGACGGCTGGGGAGACGGCAAAGGTTGGAGATGGCGACGGCCTGACAATATCCGATGGGTTTTTGCTGGAAAATTAGGGGATTGAAAGAGATGAGAGAAAAAGGAAATGTGACTTATGGGAGTACGTAAAAACAAAATTAAAAAGTTGAGTTGTAGTGTTGGGATGATTTTTGTCCTTTATGTGACAATTGGTTGCTTTTCCGTTAATTCTTTTGGGATCACAGCATCTAAGCACATTGTTTGTAATAGCCCATCTCATAAGTTGTATTCGTTATACATCAGTTATACTATGTTGGACACATTTTATGTTGGAATACATCTATTTAGCTCAGTCAATGATCAGTAGAAAAATCGATGCGAGTGGATCGTATCTTTTTACAATCACACATTTTGAGCCCCTGTTGATATAATACATATCCTATTCATTGAGCATATTCAATGCACAAATCAAAATTCTACCAATTCATCACATTTACAAACCAATACTATCAATTCATTACATCTAACACCGAACAAATGTCATATCAACTAATTTTGCCAACGTATACAGCAACCGAAATCTTGATTACCAATTTACTCAAGTAATCAGACCAATGTGAGTTGATTTCCAGAAGTTGTTAAAAGCACTAGATATATTGTTGAGGTTGGTGCTCCTTGTGCCCAAGCCGAAGCCCAATATTAGTGATGGGCTAAAGTCTCAGATACTACACCACCTGTTCTCTTGTACGACGCGTTTCACACTTTTGAAGGAGGTAATAAAAGGGAGACTAACAGAGAATACAGAGTGAGATGGGGAGTTTGTTACACGCTGGTTTTTCTTCTCTAGGGTTTTGAGATCGTATTCTTCTCCTTTTCCGGTTTCTTTGGCGATGAAGCTTCCGGTTCTTTTCATGAACAGGCGGTGATCTCTTTACTGTTTTACTCTACTAGTATTCGCTTTATTGTTTCTTCATCTCTTGATCTATAATCTCTCTCGGTTTCCGGTTGCTATATCCGTTTAAGAGAAAAAACCTTTAGATCTGAGATGTTTGGATTTGGTGCTTGTACTCTTTCTTTTGGTCTTCAGTGACGTCTAATAAAGCAACTCTCTCCCTGCCCGGCAGATGTACGATGACGGTTTGTTCTTTGAACAATACCCGAGGAACTGCCTTAACATATTGCTGTGTTTTCTTTAGTTTACATTTAATGCATAGTTTTAGTTTGATTCTTGAAGAAAATATGAATCTGTAAACTAGTATATTGAGGGAATAATCACTTCATATATATCTTTGAAAGCACCCAATCATTATTGTTAATGTAACCATGCTACTATTTGTCAGATGGATAAGTGCTCGCAAATTCCTCAGATCATGGAGTCCTACAAAAAAAGGATAGACAAAAGGGAATTAAGTAAATGATTAAAATGGTAAATTAAGGGTTAGCACAAAGACACATCATAATTAGTCAAATAGCCTGAATACATAAAAGAGAAAATACTTTAGGTAGAAAATTAGGATCATCCATTTGCGAAGAAGACATATGATTGGCTTGATTTATTAAAGAAGACATTTTTTCAGTTTTTATATCCAATAAGAAGTTGGCACATAGTATTAAAGAGGGGATAATCGGTTCATTTCTACCAACATAAGGGGTGTAATTAATAGGCCCTTTTCTAACTTGAGGAGGGCACCAAATTTTTTTTATGCCAACTTAAAGGTGTTTTGATGCATTACGCATTTTTTCACTAAGTACTTCATTTCTCTACTTCATATGCACATGAAAGTACTCAAATATAAAAAAAAAACTACAAAAAAATCCTTTTCAGAGCAATGATATATATTAATTCAGTAAAGTTTCAAAATTAATTGTGCACTTTCCATAAATATTTTCAATTCGAGTTACAGTAGACTTATATTTAGTAGCTCAAACCAATTTACCTCTTGAGGGCTCCTCGAAGAGTTCAAGTTTCAAACCCGAAATCTCTTTGATATAAAAAGTTTAATGCATAATGTTTTTACCAACTGAGCTAACTCGTCAATAATTATTCAAGTAAAATACTTATAGATAAGCTATAGATGAGTTGCATGATTGTCATGCTACCCATGGCAGCTCCATCAGTACTCTCTTCTATTTCTTACTCTCACACAAGTTGTACTTTTTAATTAATAATTTTTTGTATGCACAATACAAAATTGAAAAACAAATATATTGCGAAATTGGGTGAAAAAAGAATAAATCCGTGAGGAATTTTATATGGACGGGTAGTGTTGCTATTCGTAAGTTGGTTACTGTTCCTAGGTCCCTTTGTGTGAATAAGAAATCTGCTGGTAGAATTGGAATTTTATTCGTAGATAGAGCCAATTTTTCAGTCTTGCCCAAGAGCCTCTATGAAGTTAGGATCACGCAAGCATGCAACAAAACCAAACTACATGGAATATATAATTTTACTATTTAGCCCTCTTCTTTTCAATTTATTTTTCATTCAGTTCAATTTAGATTTATTATGTTTCAGTTTAGTTCAGTTCACATTCATTAAGGTTTTAAAAAATTTAAAATAAGTTGCGTTCAAATGATTCGGTTTTAACAATAGGAATAAACCTTATTAAAGTTCGAATAAATTTGATATAAATTTTAGTTGGATTAAGTTTCAATAAATTTCATTAAATTTCGGCACCATTAAGTTTCAGTTAAGTTCAATTCGGTTCAGTCCAAACCGATTATTTAAATATCTTTGATATATATATATATATAGTGTTAGAAATAAAACAGAAAAAAAGAAAATTAAGTTTCAAGTAAAGAAGAGAAACATGGCGTAACTAGGAATCAACTAAACTCTAATTAGGAAAGCTCTTGCGTTTTTGTAACATTATAGAATCCCAAACAGCAAAGTGTGAATTAAGATGTTGTTTAAATTGATTGCCGAAATAGCCAGGTTTTCTCGAGTTTCAAACACATCAATTTGTTGAAGAAAGAGTTTGAAAGCAAGTGTTGTTTTTGGATTTGCGGGTTATAAAGATTAAGGGTTTTGGTCGAAGTAACAGGCAATATCAACCAATTAGTTGAGAGAAACCCACTAAATTTTGTGTATTTATTTCATCTGATAGTTGTAAGTTCAGATTATACTACTAACTTGTAAATTCATGTTTATTTTCTATCTGTATCAATTATTATGACTTCTTGTTCTTGTGCATCTAAATGCTTCCATATTAGGTTGATACTATTCTGAATCTGGCGTCGAAAGCACATTGTGTCTGTTTAGTTCATTGGGATGTTTTTGGTTTTAGATGTTGACAATATATATATATTAATTAATCAATTAATTTAATAATTACAAATTGATCCTTCTAACTTTCATTTATTTGTAATTACATTTCAACTTAACCCAATTGAGTCCAATCGGATCCATTTGACCTATTGACCCGGCTAAAAACGGATAAGTTATTTCCACCAATACGCAAAATAAAAGTTAAATTGTAAAAGCGAGCACATAACCGATCTCAAATCAAATAATCAAACTAAAAGAATTCTGGAGATGCATAGGGGCATTGCTTATTTGAGTATTTTACTAAGAAAAATAATTCATCTTGAAAAATATAATTTGTAAATTACCAATACTTATATGTTATATCCAACAATATATGCGAAGATATGCATTATCCTGTCAAATTTTCCAGTCTGTAGTATATATTGTCACCCACTACATCTCTTTTTATATATATTGTTTCAAACTTGCGATCGAAAATGATATTGTTTTTATCAATATCGTTTAGTTACTAAAAAATAATTTTAATATATAGTACACATGATGCACATTATAAATTTCAAATAATTAAAATTATCAAGCTGAACTCTTTAAATTCATGAAATTCAATAAATTATCACAACTTGATATATTTAATTAAATATGTCATAAAAATTGTTAACTGGATATTAATTTTTTTATGTGAGATGACAAACATGATTAATAATGGGAAAATAACAAAAATATATTGATTTTAACTTTTAATTTCATGCAACACTTTAATTAATTTTTCATTTTCAAAAAACACATTCCTGCCAACTTTTGATTCTAAATATTATGTTCCTCCCTCTTCATGCGCGTGGTCCCTCCTCCATGATCTCATCTCTCAAATGAATGATGTCATTACTGTATCATGATTTTTTTTTTTTACTTTTCTTACCTTATTTTGCAATTATCTCAAAAACCGTTCATTTTTTTTTATTTTCCGCTTTAGAGTTTTTTGTTCATCTCATTTTTATCTTTGAAACGTCACCCATTATCATGTACTTTTTCGAAATTTTTTTCAATCGCTCATTACATATTTGATTCTTGGTTTTATATCAACGATATATCCTGTTATATCCAAGATATATCATGATATATCAAGGTATATCCTTGATATATCATGATATAATCTAAAAAGCGCGGTGAGAATCAATCTGAATCGAGCAAAATCGGCCAGAATATGTATTAGGATATATCCTGGATATATCAGAATATAACAAGATATATCATGATATATCAAGGATATAACATGATATATCATTGATATAACACAAAAAATCATAATATATCATGTTATATCCTAGATATAATAGGATATATCGTTGATATAACAACAGAAATCAAGATCATGCATCATTTATGAAAGGCTTAATGCCCTATTTGGGCCCCCAACTATACCCCAGATTTCAGTTTGGGCCCCAAACTTTGCAAGTCACTAGTTTAGGCCCTAAACTATGAAAAGTGGTGCAGTTAAGGGCCTGCATCCGACGTGGCGTTTCCGACGCGTTTGACTTTTTCTGCCACATCGGATGCCACGTCAGCATCAGGCCCTCAACTGCACCACTTTTTCAAAGTTCAAACCCTCAACTGGTGACTTGCAAAGTTTGGGGCCCAAACTGAAATCTGGGGTATAGTTGGGGGCCCAAATAGGGCATTAAGCCTTTATGAAACTCCAAAAAAATCACTACATATAAAAATGACGGGAATCGACGGGAACGATCTGGAATCGACGGGAACGGCCCTCAAATCGACGGAAACCGACACAAATTGATGAGAAAGGGTTGAAATCGACGGGAATCGACGGAAAAGAGGAAGAAAAATAACTACATATAAAATGCCAGGAATCGACGGGAACGGTCTGGAATCGACAGGAACGACGTGAAATCGACGGAAATTGACGGGAAAGGGTTGAAATCGACGGGAATCAACTAAAATCGACGGAAACCGACAGAAAAGAGGAAGAAAAAAAAGAAGAAGAACTACTCACAAAGGTCTTTGGATTGAAAGAGAAACGATTGATCGATGGAGAAGATGAAATGGAAGGAGAGGGAACGAGCTGTGAAACGAACGATCTGGAGAAACAACTACCTGTGAACAAAAAGAAAGAGAGGAAGGCTTTATTTGGAATGTAATAAAAGGTTTGACATATTAGTTTTTGGGCACGATTTGTTAGTAAAAGTTGGAGAATAATGATGTAGTAATTAAGTTTTAAAAAGTGAATATTGAGAATAATTTTCCATTAATATGCTTTCTTTTATTCTGAATTTATCCATTTAATCAAACATTACATAATGTAAACAGGTTTTTTTAAGATCAAATATTTTAGGCTGCAAACATAAATACTCATATAAACTTGTTTTTAATTGTTATTGGGCACATTGAATTTTAAATGCTATAAATAACCTGTCGAACTTCAAGAAAATTACAACTAATCATCTGAACTTGTTAAAAACATAACAAATAATCCCTAAAATTGACATGACATATAACATTTCAAATTTTTATTTTGGTATATGATGTGGCATATGACGTAACATTTTCAAGTTCAGTATGCTAAATGGCAATTAGGGACAAATTCATAGAATTTCGTACGCAGTTGACCAATATTTTATATATATTTCAACTCTCCTCAATTTGTTTATAATAACTTTTCACTCCTTACCCTCACCGCCCAAACTTTGAGAAGGAACTTCTATCCTTTAAATTTGCAAAAAATAATTTAACTTGAAAATGTTATGTCATATGCCACATCATATGCTATAATAAAAATTGGCCAAACGCATCTGAAGTCTCTTGAAGTTAGCTGTAATTGTCCCTCAACCCCATCAACTTACAAAAGTACCTCTTAGTCCCCTATACTTGTCCAAAAAGCTCCTTTGTGTCCCTTACTTGAAAAGTCATATGCCACGTCAATGTTATGGGTTTTTTTTATGCTTTAAACAAGTTCATATGGCTAATTGTAACTTTTAAGATGTCATTTTTCAATTTTAAGGTATAAATGTGCATTTTATATAAGTTTTGGGAGTGAGAAGCTATTGAGGATAAATATAATGAAAATAAAATGTTATTAAGAATAAGTATAGGGAACTGATAGAAAGTTTTGAAAATTTAGACAAATAAAAGGCCATTAAAAATAAATTGAATGAAGTCTGAATGTATTCTGAAATCAAATTCCACATAGTCTAAAGTTAAGATGTTACTGGTCGACACAAGTTTAAAACTTTTTTCTTCAAAGTTTCCCTTTTCACAATTTAGTTCGCTTCAAAAAAATGGATAATGATGAATTTTGTTAACAAAATTGAATGGTTTAATGTTGTCCATGCGGTAGTAATTGAAGTTAAATTTTATCATTCTTTGTTTTATAACAAATTTTTATCACTATTTATGTGAAATCTGTCCATACTAAGTTAAAATTGAACTAATTTTGTATAGGAAAAACAGAGTATTGACCTAATATCATAAAAGAAATTAAATTATAAATTACTTTGTTGCTCTTAAATGTTTCTTAAATATGTTTTTTATCTTAATTTATTTTTTTTTAATTTTACGGATGATAATTCTATTTGAAAATTTTGATTTCCATAAAAATACTCACTCCTTATATGCTAATGAAATACTTTTGCATATTTATTAAAATGAACTCAAATAACATATCTGTGTATTGCACGAAAAACTATTCTAATTTATATAATCAGAATTGATGGACTAAATTGTTTTCAACAAAAGTCGTATGGGTAAATTGATCATGATCTCCTTCTAAAATGATCTAGACAATCTTAATGTAATGTTTCATATTGCAAATACCTTTATGAGCAAATACTAAACAAAAGTTTTTTTTTCCAAAGATTTTTGTAAACAACATTATATAAACCAATCAAAAGTGGCTTGGAAAATTCCAGGTGCGCCCAATATATAATTTCCCGTACCAAGTTGGTTTTTCACTTTTCTTGGTGTGGAAACTGAGTCAACTCGGATTTCAGTATAATAATTTAGTTCAAAGATTCCATTTCAGTGTTCGCAAAGATAAGGGTCCCCATTCCTTGTGTTACATCCGCACATGTAATGTAAACACCTTCCTTTTCATTTCTTTATTAAAATTCCATTTCTTTATACTATCATTAATATTCTTACACTCATCAAATACTACAAATCATGTCATTATCCCTTCTTCTCTCAAGACACAATTGAGTCTCTTAGCTAAATCATCAAAAGTTTGTCAATTGAGGAACCATTAATCTCGGACTAAATCGAAGAATGAAGACTGGTTTGGTTGTGGATAATGAGTATATTTACCAAGAGGATAAGCATCTTACTGTGCTTAAAACCTCTTTGTTCTTTGCTAATGATGGCTTCACTGTTTATGATTGCAAAGGCCATTTAGTTTTCCGAGTTGACTCGTACGGTCCTGATACTCGCGATTCCGCTGAGCTTGTCCTTATGGATGCCAATGGCCGCTGTCTCCTCACCCTCAGAAAAAAGGTATCTTCCCTCTCCTTTCTTTTCTGCATACACCGAGTCACATGCCGAGTTCGGCCGCTGAATCAGTGAGTTTAATGAATAATTCACCCCATTTTAGATGGGTTTTTCTTGAATTTCAATTTAATGCTCAAAATCTCACGAGTTACCCCCGAGTTAGTATATTGAGTTCACTCACATTTGACACATTCAACGATTGAAGAGCTCCAGAAAAGGAAAGAAACAACCTTTTCCAGTTTTTTCTCTTTGTCTTCTCATTTCATTATCTGGGTAGAAATTTATTTTCCATTGTATCGTGTAATTAAATAAAAAGAGCCTTTCAACTAACTGAGTCAACTCGTTGACATTGCACAGAGGCCGAGCCTACACCACAGGTGGGAAGGGTACATGGGGGAGAGATCAGAGGGTCAGAAACCAGCGTTCAGCGTGAGAAGATCATCAATGATCGGACGGTGCAGCGTGGCGGTGGAAGTGTACGGTGATCCAGGGGAAGATTACCAAATAGAAGGAAGCTTTGCCAGTAGATCATGCACAATCACCAACGCAGAAAAGCAATCAGTGGCTGACATTAAACGCAAAGTGGATGCTTCAACTAATGTGTTACTTGGTAGGGACGTTTT
>CAOJBJ012140434.1:0-10079 GCA_948291685.1 Euphorbia celastroides | reverse complement strand
AACTAGGTATTTGACCTTAAATACCTAGTATTGAAGGTCAAATACCTTCTGCAGTTGAACTGAAACCTTTTATACGATATTTGACATCAAACATGTCTCCTAGTCGAATTATAAAATTCTTTTCTACCTGAAATACCTTCTACTAATCAATTTTATGAAAACTAGGTAAACAAAAATGTATTTCTTGATTAAATTTGAAGTTATAAGGAGAGAGATGGAAAAAAGAAATAAAATGAGGAGGGATTAGTGTTGGAACATAAATATTAATAGCTAGAACGTACAAGTGAGATTTAATTTTAAAAACTGATATTTATGACAGTGCAGGTTGGTAAAGCCTAAATATGAGGAGTTATAACTGGTAGTTATGTAAAATGCCGTTTGATTTTCATATTAAAGCCCAAATCTTTATTAATTATAAAGCAACTTACATGGTATGATTTAAAAAGTTTGTTAAAAAATGTAAAATGACTAGTTAAACAAACTTATTATAAATTTAACAAACAAGCTAAACTAACACCAGCAAACATCCAAAAAAGCAAAATAATTACATCGAGTATCTTGTTCACATGTTTGTAACACATATGTCATACACTACACTTACAGAAAAAAATGGTATTGCTTTCGCTGTAACATGCAAATATAATACATTTGTCACACATTGAATTTACAAGCATTAAATATGTGCTACATATAAAATATATATCTCTTACATAAATTTTTTGAACTGGTATAAGAAGAAAAAGTAACTTTACAAATCCATACAGATAGCATACATATATAATACATATGTCACGCATAAAATTCCGAACTGAATTTGATAACAAGAATAGGTTTACAAAATTCATTACATATAGTATACATACGTGTTACATATACAATACATATCTATTACATTAAATTCCCAAACTGATTTGATAAGAAAAATAACTTTACAAACTCATTACATATACAATATATATGTAATACATGTGTCACACAAAATTCCGAATTGATTACACATATTTTGTATAACAATACATATTTCACACATATGCAACACATATGAGCACTGCTCATATACATCCGTGCATTGCTCATATACTAGACTAATTGACATAAAATGGGATAAGTGAATACAATACAAATGTTACTAAATTTTTAGATATGTTAGGTATTTTTGTTTAAATTTTATTTTTTTTAATTAGTTGCACTCACAAACTTTTTATATAATATTATTAGGATAAGTAATTTGTAATCAATATATAGGATTGTAATCAACAAAATTTTATAAAATAAAAAACAAAAATGTAAATTTTTTGAAAAGTTAGAAGCATATGTCTGTTGGCAATTAATTATTTTACATATATGAATAACCGAGTTAATTATTAGTAAACAACTTCTTCATTGCTACTATCCGTCCATCTCCTAGCTTCCCTAATACATCAACCATTTATAGCCACTTGTTTAAAAAAAACATACACAATAACCAGAGAGTGTGTATCTGTGCACACTACCAAAACTCCCCTCCGAAGTTTTTCTTTTTCATGATGGTTTCGAGTTGCTTGTTTGATCTCTTCCAACGTGAACATTGTCACACCCGGATTTTAATTTGGCTTTGCAGCCGCAAATAATACTTATTCGTAAATTAGATTTAAAATTTTTAGATAAAAATAGTTTTTAGAAAGTAAATGTTATTAATTTTTTCAAAATAAAATCCATCCCTCAAGAAAGGTTTTAAGACGTAACTTCATAAAAAAAAGCCTAGTTATTTTCGACTTATTTTTCATTTAGTTTAGTTCAATTTAGTTACATTCAGTTCGATTCAAATCCATTATGTTTAAATTTAATTCAATTTCATTAAATTCCAATTAAATTTTAAATAAATTTCATCCAATTAATAATTTTAATAGATTTTTAATTAAATTAAATTTCAATAGATTTGATTAGTTTTCGTTAAATTATAGAGAATAAATTCTAGCAACACTAAATTTGAGTTAATTTTCATTCTAGCAACATAAATTTTATCATGTTACGCTATTAAGTTGAAAAACATAATGCCAGTTAGGGAAAATCAATTAGAGACAATTAGTCATCCATGCCCTTTTACTCAACATCTTGAATTGTGAAGCAGAGACAATTTTGGTTCAAGGTCAAACGAGTATCAGTTCATGAAAGCGAGTGACCTTATCATTTTTCTTATTAAAGCAATAGTTGATGCTTAAGGATGGCCTACCACTAAAGCACGCCTTTACGATTTATATGATAACTTATTTTCAATTATGAATGTTACATCTATGCATCACTCGAGTACTACATTAGCAGACATAAAATGGGATAAGTGAATGCAATACATATATTACTAATTATTTAGATCTGTTTGGTATTTTTATTCACATTGTATTTTTAATTAGTTGCACTCACAAACTTTTCATATAATATTATTTTTACATACTTTTTAGCGTAATACCTATAAAATACAAGGATAAGTAAATTGTAATCAATATATAGGATTGTAATCCACAAAATTTTAATTAAAATTTTTCAAATAAAAATAGTTTTTAGAAAGTAAATATTATTAGTTTTTTCAAAATTAAATCCATCCCTCAAAAAAGGTTTTAAGATCGAAGTTTATAAAAAAGCCTTGTTATTTTCGACTTATTTTTCATTTAATTTAATTTAATAATGTTACATTTAATTTGATTCAAATTCATTAGTTTAAATTTAGTTCAATTTCATTAAATTTCAATTAAATTTTAAATAAATTTCAATAGATTTTAATTTAGTTAAACTTCAATAAATTTAACAAGTTTCCATTAAATTTTAGAGAATAAATTCTAGCAACACTAAATTTGGGTTAATTTTAATTTTAGCAACATAAATTTTTTCATGGTACACAATTAAGTTGAAAAACATAACGCCGATTAGGAAAAATTAATTACAAACAACCAGTCGTCCATGCCCTTTTACTCAACATTTTGAATTGTGGAGTAGAGACGATATTGTTTCCAGATCGAACGAGTATTAGTTTATGAAAGTGAGTGATCTTATCATTTTTTTAATTAAAGCAATAGTTGATACTTAAGAATGGCCTACCGCTAAACTACGTCCTAAAGATTTATATGATAACTTATTTTTAATTGTAAATGTTACATCTGTGCATCGCTCGGGTACTACACTAATAGGCATAAAATGGGATAAGTGAATACTCTACAAATGTAACTAATTTTTTAGATCTGTTTGGTATTTTTGTTCAAATTGTAGTTTTTTAATTAGTTGCACTCACAAACTTTTCATATAATATTATTTTTTCATACTTTTTAGCGTAGTACCTATAAAATACAAGGATAAGTAATTTGTAATCAATATATAAGATAGTAATCAACATATAAGATAGTAATCAACAAAATTTTATAAAATAAAAAACATAATTTTTTTTGAAAAGTTAAAAATATTATGTCTGTTGACAATTAATTATTTTATAAATTAATTATTTCATATATATAAATAATCAAGTTAATTATTAGAAGATAGCTTCTTTACTGCTACTATCCGTCCATCTCCCACCTCCCCATAATACATCAACCATTATAGCCTCTTGTTTTGAAAAACATACAAAAAAAATTGTACACGCTACCAAAACTCCCATCCCCAAGGACCTAGTATTATTGTATATTTCGTTTACTTTTAAGTCCATACACATTCCAATTTTAATTGTGAAAGTTACATCCGTGCATCGACCGGATACTACACTAGTAGCAAAAAAATGGGATAAGTGAATACAATACAAATGTTACTAATTTTTTTAGATATGTTTGATATTTTTGTTCAAATTGTATTTTTCTAATTAGTTGCACTCACAAAACACTAGTAGAAACAGACGAACTTGTGGCAGTAATTTATTAGTCACTAAAATTATTGTCACAAAAAAGGCTTTATTACAAATAAATTTTTATAATCGCCGAAATTTTATTTTGTAAATTTTTTGTTGTAAACTTGTCACATATAATAAATGTTTGGTGACAATAATATAGAATTGTAACTAATAACTTTATGTGACAAATGAAGTTGTAATAGATTATTTAGAAAATATGGCAAAAAGATAGTGCGGTCACAAAAACAACTCTTGGACAATATAAAATGTGTGTTACAAAAACTTTATTTTTGTGACCATAATATTAAATTGAAACAAGTAATATTTTGTTACAATTAATATTTGTAACTGAAAATATTATATATGTGATAATAGAAAGTTTCTTGTTACAAAAGTTATTTAGGTGACAACACGAAAAAGTTGTTATGAAAACATTATTTTTTTGTGACAATAACATTAGTTTGAAACAAATAATATATTTGTCACAGCTAAAAGTTGTCACTAAACATATTATATATATGACTATTTTGGTGACAACATCAAAATATTGCTACAAATACATTTTTTTACAATTAATGTTGATTTAAAACAAATAATATATATGTTACAATTAATAATGTCCCTAAAAATATTCAATAGCGACAATAATAATTTTACTATCACAAAAACTATTTAGTAACAACGTGAAAAAAACTGTTATAAGAAATTGTTATTTTTGTGACAATAATGTTAATTTGAAACAAATAAATTGTCAGTTACATATAACAATGGCCACTAAAATGTTTAATATGTGACAATAAAAAGTTTAGTGTTAAAAAACTATTTTTGTGACAACTATGCAATATTGATACAAAAATATTATATTTTAGAGATAAAATGTTAATATAAAAAATAATATGTAAATACAACTGATAGTTGTCTAAAAAATATTCTATATGTGACAATAAAAATTTTACAGTCACAAAAATCATTAAAATATTTATAGGCAATCTATATGGTGGTCATAAGTTTTATTAAAGATATAAAAAATGTATAAGAAAACAAGAAACATTTATGTTATTTAAATATTATATAAAAGATATAGGATTGTCTTAGGAAAGTTCTAGAAAATTTATGGGTTGTCTCAATAGACATGTAAAAGATGTATGTAAGAATTTTTTAGAAAACTTATATTTATATGAAAAGCTATAAGAAGATATAGGAATTGTATAAGAAAGTTATCAGTAATCTGAATAGTAAGGTAAAAGGTATATGAAAGGTAAAATTTTTATAAAGATGATATTGATAATTTTAATGTTGTACAAAAAGTTTAGAGATGGTGTATATTAGAGCTATATATTATTTAATAAGGTATACAAATAACAGGCATATAAAAAAGAGCACGAGAGCACATGGAATGCAAAGTTTGGTGGAGATTTTTAGTATAAGAAGTTGCTGCTTTTGTGCTATTCCCCCAACGCTTCTGATAGAGAACGTGCAAAAGAAAAAGAAAATAGAGAAGAATAATGCAATTATTAGGAAGTTAATTACTTAATTGTAACTGAAGAAAGTTATTATGCAATTATTAGAGTAGCATGATGTTATTTAAGGCTTAGATTCATGTGAGTTAGGATAGGAAAGTTTATGTATTGAATCTGCAGTTTGCAGGGCTCTCATTTAGAGAGAGAGATAGAATCTTGTGGCTCTCATTCGAGAGAGAGAGATTTCTCCTATGAGGCTTTAAGCATTTGTTTCCTTATTTCTATGTTCCTTCTTGTTGATTATCAATCTAGTTAGTGTTTTCTTTGTATTTATGTTCTTTTCTTATTAAACACTATTTTCATTAAACTAAATCCAATTAAGCTTGGTGCATTTTTATTTTCTACTCATCATCTCTTTCAAGCTTCAATTCGTGGTCTAGATTTCAGTTTGATTGATTTTTCATCAACTAGAGGCAGATGGCTAGGGGAACTTTTAGGCAACCAGGGGAGGCGGCCGCCACCCTTCTGCTCCTACTAGTTGTTATCAGCTTCTCTGGTGGTTTTGCCATGCTTCTTCATCTTACAAGAATTAAAATATTGAAAGATATCGCAAAGAAAGTGATAACGATGGTTGGAATTTCGAGATTAACCCCTGCAACCGTGATGGAAATTGGATGAGTCGTGGAAACCAATTTGTGATGCTACGAGTTTGGTTGATATGTAACGATATACGAATTACATGTCTTATTAAAACAATTACATGTCTTGTTAAATTTTTATATGAATGCAGTATACTTTCGACGTGAACACTGTCACACCCGAATTTTGATTTGGCTCTGCAACCGTAAATGATAATTTCTAGTTATAGTTTGCATTTACTGCCTGGACTTGTAAATCTACGCTTCATTTTCCTACACCTAGCAGTTTATTTTTTAGGTATTGAGATTTGCATTATTAAATTCTCTTTTTTTTTTCTTTTTTTGGTACAATACCAAAAACATGCATCGTGTACTGTCTGGACTTTCGAATCAATGACCTAGAATTATTGTGTTACTTTTAAGTCCATACACATTCCAATTTTAATTGTGAATGTTACATCCGTGCATTGCTCATGTACTACACTAGTATACATGAAATGGCATAAGGCTCTGTTCTCTTGGACTTAAAATAAGCTCTAATAAGTTCGGTTCAGTTCAATTCAACTTCAATAAGTTTTAATAAATTCAGTTCAGTTCAGTTCAGCTCCAATAAGTTCAATTCAGTTCAGCTCCAATAAGTTCAGTTCAGTTCCAATAAGTTCCAACAAACTTATTTAACAACAACTAATAATTAGTTCCAATAATAATAACAATAATAATAATAATAAGTAAAAAAATGTTTGTCAATAGATTTAGTTATTATTTATCTAAATTTCAAAAACTTTATGGTTAAAAGAATAAGTTCGTGGCCTAATTTTTTAAATAATTTATGTTAAAGTTTCTTGTTAATTACTTAATGGGTAAAAAATATAGAAATTAAATCTTAACAATATTAAAAGTTGGTCTTTTTCAAAATTAATTCACCATTAATAATTGTAAATTATTATTGTTATTAGTATATTGTTATCGTATGGTGTTTACATTTTGAGTAGTATAGTTTTATCTTAACAATGATCACATGTTTTAACAAATTATATGTCATTTTTTAGTAATAATGTTACATAATATAAATAATGATCACATGAATTTGCTAATTAGTTAGACTATTTTTTATTAATTAATATAAATAATTGCTACTATAAGTTTAATTAATTTATTTATAATGTTGTATATTGTATATTTTCTTTATAAAGTTATATTACATATTTTTATTACTTAAGTTTATTATGTTCTAATAAGTTCAATTTTAATAAGTTCAATTCCGTTCAGTTCAGTTTTAATAAGTTCAGTTCAATTCAATTCAGCTTTAATAAATTCAGTTTAGTTCTAATAAGTTCTATTAAGTTTTAATAAGTTCAGTTCAATTCGAAAAAAATTGAAGAGAACATAGCCTAAATGAACACAATACAAATGTTACTAAGTTTTTAGATATGTTTGGTATTTTTGTTCAAATTGTATTTTTTTTAATTAATTGCAATCATATACTTTTCATATAATATTATGTTTTCATACTTTTTAGCGTAGTACCTATAAGTAATTTGTACTCAATAAAATTTTATAAAATAAGAAACCAAAAAAGTAAATTTTTTGAAAGTTAAAAAAATATATATATCTCTTTAGAATTAATTATTTCATAAATTAGGCTTAAAATTTTACAGGTAAAAATAGTTTTTAGAAAGTAAATGTTATTAAACCTTTTAAAATCAAATCCATCCCTCGAGAAAAGTTTTAAGATGAACTTCATAAAAAAGCCTTGTTATTTTTGACTTATTTTTCATATAGTCTAGTTTAGTTCTGTTACATTCAGTTTGATTCAAATTTATTAAGTTTAAATTTAATTTAATTTCATTATTTTTAATTAAATTTTATATAACTTTCATTCAATTAATAATTTCAATAAATTTTAATCTAATTAAATTTCAGTAAATTTAATAAGTTTCTGTTAAATTTTAGACAATAACTCTAGCAATACTAAATTTGAGTTAATTTTCATTCTAGCAACATAAATTTGGTCATGGTACACTATTAGGAAAAATCAATTACAGACAATTAGTCATCCATGCCCTTTTACTCAACATCTTGAATTATAGAGCGGAGACGATAATGGCTCCATATCAAAAGAGTATTAGTTTACAAAAGCAAGTGATCCTATCATTTTTTTATTAAAGCAATGGTTGATGTTTAAGAATGGCCTACCGCTAAACTACACCCTTAAGGTTTATATGATAACTTATTTTTAAGAGTATTTTTACGTACTTTTTAACTATTGGATTAAAACATTTCGCCACATATGTAATGGTGAAGAAATCGGTCACTCTTCAAATGTTTAGTTGTTTAACTATTCAATTTATTACAACACAGCTACAACATCCTTTCTTTTGCCCTTCCTTCCATTCTGGCAGACATACCTCAATGATCATTACGTCCTTTATAGATAAATGGAATGCGTGAGATGGAGAAAATCCCGGCTGTATTTTCTCATATGCCTTTATCCTAATTATCTACATTTAGGAATCCTTTATATTTAGAGACTGAATATTGGAGTCTTTTAGTTGTATTTTTTGTTTCTGAAATGAGTTGTCTTTGCTGCTAATGTCGATTATATTAACGCGATATTCTCCGTGACGACGAAGTAAAAAGAAGAAATTGTTTCATTTAATTAAGACTTGATCCTACCTTCACTTTTCTAGTTTTGAGATCAAACTACTATATCCCTAATTGTTGAGGTTTGACGGACAGCGAACGACTGATAGTTAATTATGGCTTTGTTTTCTGAAGGAAACTTGGATCTGGTATAGTTGATTTAAACTGAAGCTGTACTGTATCTTTTGCTGTGTTGTGGTTAGCTGCAAAATCAGCATTTTGATGAACTTGAGAGAATGGTGCCACTGAATTTCACATTTTGTTCTGAGTGTAAAAATGCCATGCAAAAATACGTTCTCCATGTTGAATTATTATTTATCATAATGCCATAGGCCTCTAATATCTACCCATATTGGTAGGTTTGTTTCTTAAAGGTCAACTTTGGGCTGAATTTTCTTTCTCATCACATCCTCTATGGTTTCTCTTCAATTTTTTTTTTCTTTCACTTTTGTAGTTGGTGCTTTATATGTTATCCGATGCCAATTGCTTCTATCTCTGGCAGTTAGAAGTATATTGATGAAAAATTTGACCGTTCTGACATGTTAAAACTTTTGCTTAGCAGTAAAATTTCATTGTTAGTCTTTTTTGACTCGACATCTACTCTAACTTGTTTTGCACAGGCTATGTACATTAGGGTTAAGCGTAACAAGACAACTTACTTTATCCAATGTGTTCCCTCTGAGAAAATTCTTGATATTAAGCAGAAACTGCATGTTCTGATTGATAAGCCGGTAAATGATCAGCGCCTCACTTTTATGCCAAATGGGGTTGTGTTGGACGATTCGAATTCACTGTCGGATTACAATGTATGCTTCTATCTATGACATTGCATAATTGTTGAATTACAATTAACACACCAGTCATTGGTGGAAAGTATCTTGTTTCCGCATTATTTCAAGGTTGTAAATCCTATGTATTTTCAGGTTGAAAATGATGCTGTTGTGGCTTTGTCCTTGAGAAAAGGTTATATTCTTACCCATCTCCTTTCCAGTGTTCTTTTATATTTTGATTTAGTAGTTAAAATTTCATGCTTTTTTTTTCAATTGTTTAATACACTTGAATGTTGCAGCATCTGTTGGATCTATGATTTAACCTCAGCATTGGTAATGAACTGTAGATATTAAAATGTTATATGTTCCCAGATATCTGTTTGTTTACATACTTTTTAGCTCACATTGATGAAACATAAATAATTAAATATGTAGTGTCTTGATTGAGGCATGATCATTTGCATGAACCGGGCAAAATGAGCCAATTTATAATAACCATTTTAAAAATAGGTTGCTTCTTGACCTACAATGTACTGATCATAACATTAGTATCTAAGAGTTTTCGTGCTACCTTAATTATGTTTCAAAGTCTTACATTGGATTTTGTTGATCATTTGATTCCATTTTGTTTTAATAGTATGTTTTAGTAGTTGTATGATGCATTTTCCTTGTGGACGACAATGAGTTCGAGGATATCAATATTGTGCGACCGGACGAT